>PVIH01028877.1:0-14474 GCA_004025045.1 Sigmodon hispidus | reverse complement strand
GTTCTTTCAAGGTCCAAAAAATATTGTGTTGGGATTTTGATGGGCAGTGCATTGAATCTGTAGATTGGCTTTGGTAGAATTGCCATTTTTACTATGTTGATCCTACCTATCTAGGAACATGGGAGAACTTTCCATTTTCTGATATACTCTTTAAATTCTTTCTTCAGTGATTTAAAATTTTTGTCAAATAAGTCTGTTACTTCTTTGGTTATAGTTACTCCAAGGAATTTAACACTATTTGCAGCTATTATGAAGGGTAATGTTTTCCTTATATTTTTTCAGCTTTTCTATCTTTAGTGTATTGAAGAGCTACTGATTTCTTTGAGTTACACTTGTATCTTGCTACATTGCTGAAGGTGTTTATCAGCTGTAGCATTTCCTTGGAACAATTATGTGGGTTATTTATGTATACAATCATATCATCTGCAAATAGAGATAGCTTCACTTCTTCTTTTCCAATTTGTATGCCCTTAATCTCTTTTTGTTCCCTTATTGCTTTAGCTAAAACTTTGAGAACTATATTGAATAGATAAGGGGAGAGAGGACATCCTTGTCTAGTTCCTGGTGTTAGTGGGATTGATTTGAGTTTTTCTCCATTAAGTTGATACTTGCTGTCAGCTTCTTGTAAATCGCCTTTATTATATTTAGATATTCTCCCAGTATTCCTGATCTCTCAAGGGCTTTAATCATAAAGGAGTGTTGGATTTTGTCAAAGGCTTTTTCAGCATCTAAGGATATAATTATGTGGCTTTGTTCCTTTAGTTTGTTTATATGATGGATAACATTTACAGTTATTCATATGTTAAACCAGCCTTGCTGTTCTGTGATGAAGAATACTTGGTCATGGTGGATGATATTTTTATACATTGCTGTATACGTTTTGCCAAAATTTGGTTGAGAATTTTTACATCAATATTCATGAGGGAAATTGGTCTGTAATTCTCCTTCTTTGTTGTGTCTTTGAGTGGCTTAGGAATTAGAGTAATTGTGGCCTCATAAAAGAATTTGGCAATATTCCTTCAGTTTCTATTGTGTGAAATAGTTTGAAGAGTAAAGGTATTAATTCTTCTTTGAATGTCAGGTAGAATTTGGCACTGAAACCATCTGGCCCACGGCTTTCTTTTTTGGGTCTGTTTTTAATGACAGCTTCAATTTCCTTAAGGGTTATAGGCCTGTTTACGTAATTAATCTCATCTTCATTTAATTTTGGTAAATGGTACCTGTCCAGAAAGCTGTCCATTTCTTCTAGGTTTTCCATTTTTGTGGAATACAGGTTTTCAAAATATGATCTGATGATTTTCTGTATTTCCTGGGGGTCTGTTGCTATGTCCCCCTTTTCATTTTTGATTTTGTTGATTTGAGAGATCACTGTCTCTCTGGTTTTTGATTTGAGAGATCACTGTCTCTCTGGTTTTTGATTAGTTTGGCTAAGGGATTATCTATCTTGTTGACTTTCTCAAAGAACCAACTCTTAGATTCATTGATTCTTTGTATTGTTCTATTTGTTTCAATTGTATTGATTTCCACTCTAAGTTTGATTATTTCCTGCTGTCTACTCCTTCTAGGTGAGTTTGCTTCTAATTGTTCTAAGGCTTTCAGCTGAGCTGTTAGGTCTCTATTGTGGGATTTCTCTAGGTTTTTCATATAGGCATCTAGCACTATGAATTTTCCTCTTAAGACTGCTTTCATTGTGTCCCACAAATTTGGATACATTGTGGATTCATTTTCCTTAAATTCTAGGAAGACTTTGATTTCTTTCTTAATTTCTTCCTTCACCCAGAGATGGTTCAGCTGAGTGATGTTTAGTTTCCATGAGTTGGTAGGCTTTCTTTGAGTTTTGATGTTGTTGATTTCTAATTTTAGGCCCTTGTGGTCCGATATGTTACCAGGGATTATTTCCACTTTTTAGTATCTGTTGATATTTGCTTTATGACCAATTATGTGGTCATTTTTGGAGAAAGTTCCATATTATGGTATTGACTTGTCATGAGATATATTTTAAATGATGTTTATTTTCTGAGAATTGTTTATAAAACAGAGAAGGTTTAAGAAAAGGTGAAGGGTTAAGGTTGTAGTGCACTGGAGCGTTTTTTAAATGCAGGCTTTTGTCTCATATGCAACATGTCTGAATCCCATGCCACCAGAGTGGAACCATGCCACTAGACTGGAAATTGCATTATTAGTCTGGAAACCACATCACTAGTTTGGAAACTTTGTCATCAGTCTGGAAACCGTGTCACTAGTCTGGAATCCTCATGAGAGGTCTCAGTCCTACACAAAAAAACACCAACTTTTTGTCTTTAATCTTTTTTTTTAAACAATCTATTTTTAAAACTCATTTTTTGTTGACCATGCCCCTCTCTGTCCTGACACTCCACTATTACCAATCTACTCTAATTTCCCACTACAGTTCCATGAGGAGCTGAGAAATATGTATATTCCTTTACGTTTGGATGGGAGCTTCTGTAGATATCTATTAAAACCCTTTGCATCATAACCTCTTTTTTTCTCCTTATTTCTCTGTTGAGTCTCTGTCTGGTTGACCTATTCAGGGTTGAAAGTGGGGTATTGAAGTCTCCCACTATTAGGGTATAAGAATTGATGAGGGATTTGAGCTTTACCAGTGTTTCTTTTACTTAAGTAGGTGTCCTTATATTAAGGGCATAAATATTCAAGATTGAAATCTCTTGACCAATTTTTCCTGTGATGAATAAGTAGTGACCATCTTGGTCCCTTTCAATTGCTTTTAGCTTAAAGTCTACTTTGTTAGATATTAGGAATGCAACCCCCACTTGTTTCTTAGGACCATTTGACTGGAAAATCTTTTCCAAGCCCTTTATTTTAAGCCTGTTTCCGTCCTTGTGGTTGAGGTGTGTTTCTTGTAGCCAACAGAAGGATGGCTTCTGTTGTTGTATCCATCTTGTTAGTGTGTGATGTTCTATAGGAGAGTTGAGTCCATTGATATTAAGGGAAATTAGTGACCATTGATTGATATTTCCTGTCATTTTTGGTGGTAACTTGTTTGTATTTCCTTTCTCTGGAGTATTCTTCTGTGGAATTATTGATTGTTTGTAATTTCATGTGTGTGTCTGGGGTCCTTAGGTTGGAGTTATCCCTCTTGTACTATCTGTAGTGCAGGATTGGTAGATAGATATTGTTTCAGTCTGACTTTGTCATGAAATATCTTGTTTATGCCATCTATGGTGATTGATAATTTTGCAGGGTATAGCATTCTATTTTGGCAGCCATGCTTTTTTAGCATGTGTACAACTTCTGACTAAGCCCTTCTAGCTTTCATTGTTTTCATTGAATAGTCAGGTGTTATTCTGATGAGTCTGTCTTTATATGTAAGTTGGCCCTTTCCTTTAGCAGCTCTTAAAATTTTTTCTTTGTTCTGTATATTTTGTGGCTTGATTATAATGTGGTGCACTGACTTTTTTGGAGGGTCATATCTATTTGGTGTTATGTAAGCTTCTTGTATCTTTATAGGCATTTTCTTCTTCAGGTTAGGGAAGTTTTCTTCTATGATTTTTATTGAAAACATTATCTGTGCCTTTGAGCTGATATTCTTCTCCTTCTATTCCTATTATTCTCAAATTAGGTCTTTTCATGGTGTCCCAGATTTCCTGAACATTTTGAGTTATGGCTTTTTTAGTTTTACTATTTTGTTTGACTGATAAATCTATTCGAGCTACTGAGTCTTCCACTTCAGAGATTCTATCTTCCATCTATTGAACTCTGTTTGTTATGCTTGTATCTGTGGTTCCAGCTTTTTTCTTCAGATTTTCTATTTCCATCTTTGCTTCATTTTGTGCTTTTTTTTGTTGCTTCTATTTCAGTTTTTAGTTCCTGGCATGTTTCTTTCATAGATTTGTTCATCTCTTCCAATTTTTTGTTTGTATTTTCTTCTATTTCTTTAAGGCAATTTTTCATATCTTCTTTGAGAGCTTCGATGATCATCGTAAAGTAATTTTTGGTGTTGCTTCCTGCTGTTTCCTCTTCATTGCCCAGTTCAGGTCTTGTAGTTGTAGGACTGGCCACTTTCTTCTGGAGTTACCTTGTTGTTCTTTATATTATTATGTAAATTTTTGCACTGGCGTCTGCCCATGACTTCAGTGGTTCACGATTAGGTGCCTCCTGGTGAGTTGTGGCACTCGGGCTTGTGTGCCTCCCGTCACCTCTGAGGAAAAGGTCTGCTCAGTCTCTACCTCTGCTCTGGGCTGGGGACTGAATTACAAGTCTTCAATCTTTCTCTGTTTGTTCAATTGGGGGTGGGATGGTGGCCATGCAAATTTCCTCAGCAGCAGCTTGGGGGTGCATTGCAGTCAGAGCTTATCTCTGTTTGCTACAGAGTGTGTGGGTGCATGCTCTGTAGACAGCACCTGTTCCCCCCACACATACCTTCTTTTCTATCAAGTTTATTGTAGCTGGGTTTTTATGTTGAGGTCTTTGATCCACTTGCATTTAAGTTTTGTACAAAGTAATCAGTATAGGCCAATTTTCATTTTCTACATACTACTTTCCAGTTATGCCAATACCATTTGTTGAAGATGCACTCTTTCTTCCATTGAATGTATCTGGCCTCTTTGTCAAAAAACAAGTGTTCATAGGTGTGTGGGTAAATGTCTGGGTCTTCAATTCAGTTTTATTGATCCACAAATCTACTTTTATGCCAGTATTAAGCTGATTTTATTACTGTGGCTCTATAGTATAACCTGAAGTAGGGGATGGTGATGACTCCTGAGGTTCTTTTGCTGAGCAAAAATATTTTGGCAATTCTGGATTTCCTGTTGTTACAAATAAAATTGAGTATTGTGCTTTCAAGGTGTGTAAAAAACTGTGTTTGGATTTTGATGGGAATTGCATTGAATATGTAGTTTGCTTTTGGGAAGATTGTCACTTTTACTATGTTGATCCTACCTATCCAAGAACATCGGAGATCTTTTCATTTTCTGATATTCTCTTCAATTTTTTTCTTCAGAGATTTAAAATTTTCATCAAAAACATCTGATTCTTCTTTGGTTATAGTTACACCAAGGTATTTAATGCTATTTACAACTATTATAAATGGTCCCGTATTTCTTTTTCAACCATTTTATCTTTAGTGTATAGGAGGGCTACTGATTTCTCTGAGTCAATCTTGTATCCTGCTACATTGCTGAAGGTGTTTATCAGCTGAAGAAGTACCTTGGTAGAATTCTGTGGGTCATTTACATATACAATCATGTCATCTGCAAATGGAGATATTTTGACCTCTTTATTTCCAATTTGTGTACCTTTAATCTCCTTTTGTTCTGTTATTGCCTTATCTAAAACATTGAGAACTATGTTGAATTGATAAGGGCAGAGGGCACAGCCTTCTCTACTTCCTGATTTTAGTGGGGTTGCTTTGAGTTTTTCTCCATTTAGTTTGATGTCATCTGTCAGCATTTTGTAAATCAACTGTATTATATTTAAGTATTTTTCCCTGTATTCTTCCTCTCTCCAGAACTTTTACCATAAATATACGTTGGATTTTGTCGAAGGTTTTTCAGCATCTAGGGAAATGTTTATGTGGTTTATTCCTTCAAATCGTTTATATGATGGGTGATGTTTACAGTTTTCTGTATGTTGAACCATACTTGCATTTCAGGAATAAAGCCTACTTGATCGTGATGGATGAAATTTTGTATATGTCTTTGATCCACTTGGATTTATGTTTTTTACAAAGTGATCAGTATGGACCTATTTTCATTTCTACACACTACTTTCCAGTTATGCCAATACAATTTGTTGAAGATGCACTCTTGCTTCCATTGAATGTATCTAGCCTCTATTAATCTATATCTCTCCATGTGGCTTACCTGAATTTCTTTATATTTGCCTCTTTGGAACCTGTATTATTTCTCTCTTGACTCTGTTCTTCTTCCCTTGTCTTCATGCTTGAATTTCTCACCTACTTCTAAGCTTCTCTGTCATAGATCAAAACAATTTCTTTATTATCCAATGGTTTTCACGGCATACACAAAGATATTCCACATCATATCCACTGATAGATGGATAGTAAACACAGCAAGGGATGAAAGAGCTAGACTCCACAACCCCAGAAAAGATAAATAGACAGGAGGACTCTAAGACTGATATATATGAATTGCCCCAGAAAGGCAAAATAGTTAAGATCTCCCGGGTAAACTGGGAGAGGGCACAGAGGGAAGAGGAGAGTAGTTGGGAAATTAGGACTTGAGAAGTCTGAGTTTTGGGAGGGACTGAGAGGTAAGAAATAAGGGAGATATTCTGACAAAGTGAGCCATCATGGGCTTGAGGATAAGAAGAGGCCTAGGGAATTCCACAGGAACCCCAAGGAGACTCAAATAAGTCTTCTGGCAATGCTTGAGAGGGTGCCTGAGCTAGTCCACCCCTGCAGTCAGATTGGTGAGTAACTCTAATTGTCATCATAGAACCTACCTACATCCAATGACTGATGGAGCAGATGCAGATACCCACAGCCCAACACATGGTCAAACACCTGGAGGTTAGTTGAAGAGAGGAAATAACAACTAAAGGAGCAAGGGGAGAATCAAGAACACAATGGAGAAAACCACAGGGACAGCAGACCTAAACTAATGGGAGTTCACAGACTCTGGACTGACAGATGGAGAGCCTGCATGGGTCCAAACTAGGCCTTCTGAATAAGGGTGACAGTTGCTCTAATCAATATTTTGGTGGTACCCCTGGCTATGGGACCAAAAAAAAATATCCTTGTTACATGAACTGGCTTTTTGGAGTCCACTCCCTAAGGTGGGATGCCTTGCTTATCCTTGATACAAAGAGGAGACTATGTACCCTGACTCAAATTGATATGTTAGCCTGTGTTGACTGCTCAATGGAGGTCTTATCCCCTTTGAGGACTGGATGGAGGGTGGTGTTGGGGGGAGGTAGGAAAGGTGGGAGGAAGCAGAAGATGAGGAAGGAGGGGGAACAGTGGAAGGTATGTAAAAGAAAATTTACTAAAAATTTAAATATATTATTAAAAATAATATTTTCACCAGGTAAATTAAGTAGAGTAAGAAACAAATCCATTTTTTTGTCTATGAGAAACTCATCTTACTGTCAAATATATACATCTTTTTATCTATTTTTTCATATTAAATACCAACCACTGTTCCCATTCCTTTTCCTTCTCCTGCTTCACCCACCTCCCCCATTAACCTTCTATATTCTTCATATGGGTTACGGCCTCCCTTGGCTATTAGAAACAACGTCTTATTAAAAGTATCAAAAATATATTCCAAGTAAATGGAACCAGAAAACAAGTAGATGTCACTTGTTTAATGTCAAACAATGTAGATTTTAAACAAAGACTAAAGATAAGAGATTAAAAAGGGCAATTTATTTTAATCTAGATAATAAATCAAAAATACATTGCAATCTTAAGCACATATGCAGCAAACTCAGGAATACTTACATTCATAAGTGCATATCACTAAAGACATAGATGAACTCAAAGTCAGGAATAGTTTGTAAGTTCAATACCCCACTTTCTCCAACTGAGATGTATCTAAACATAAAGTAAATATACATATCAGAAGAAAATCACAGCATACATCAGATCAATCTAGTGAGTATTACACCTGTGCATCAAAGAATGTGCATTCTACTCAGTACCACATTTTTTAGCACAAAACAATGCTTAACAAATTCAGAAAAACTAAAATATCTCCATGTATCCTATCTAGCTACAACATAATAAAGCTTAAAATTAACATCAAAGGAACACTCAGCATTTATTCTAATTTGTAGAGATTAACCAACAGCTTACTGAATAATAATTAAGTCAAATAAAAAATCAGAAAAGAAATAAAAGTTACTCTGGAAATAAAAGAAAATTAATTCAAAACACAAAAAACCCTCAGCAACACATTAAAAGTAGCCCTAAGAGAAAATTTTGTAGCTCTAAACACCTGCTTCAAGAAATAGAAAGCATACATTAACAATTTATGATACAACTCAAAAATTAGAAAAACAAAAAGCCAAATGGAAATTTTGTAGATGACAAGAAATAATAAAAATCACAGCATTAATGAAAGAAAAAATGAATTGTACAATAGAAAGAACCAACAAATGGAAAAGTGTGTTCTTTGTGAAGTTTACAACAGTAGATCTTTTCCATAATTAATCTAAAAACTAACAAAGAGAACATAATTAGCAGAATTAAAGATACACAGGAAATGTTACAATATACACTAAAGAAATTCATAAAATTACCAGGTAATATTTAATAGTCTATACTTCATTAAGTAAGAAAATCCAAATGAATTTAATAACTTTTTAGAGTCAGACAAAGTTAAAACAAGAAGAGTTTATCAACTTGAACAGGCTATTACAAACAAAAAAAGACAAAGAAGTCATAAAATTTTAAGGACTATAATAATTAATGATAATAATAAACACTGCATGTCTATATGGATTCACAGCTACACTCTACCACACTTTCAAAGAAAATTCACAACCAACAATTTTTAAATTATTTGAATTAATATAAAAATAAAAAGTCAATATCATACTCCTTCTGTCTACCAATATTACTCTAATAGCAAACCTAGCCAGCAACACAATAAAAAAGGAAAATAACGGGCCAGTACATATAATAAACACAGATGGAAAACTTCTCAGTGAAACACTTGCAAAAGCAATAAAGCCATATGTTAAAGACTTTACTCACCTCCGTTTTTATTATATGAAACAATTTGAATAGTTCCTCTTTGAAAGTCTGGTAAAATTCTGTGCTGGAACCATCTAGCCCTGGGGTATTTTTGCTTGAGAGAATTTTAATAACAGCTTTAATTTCCTTGAGGGTTATAGGTCTATTCAGGTCATTTATCTGGTTTTGATTTAATCATAGTTAAGTGGTACTTGTCCAGAAATCTGTTCATTTCTTAAATCTAAAGGTTTTCCATTTTAGTGCAGTAAAGATTTTCAAACTATGGCCCAATGATTTTTTGTATCTCCTTGGTGTCTGTTGTTATGTCCTCCTTTTCATTTCTGATTCTGTTAATGTGGATTCTCTCTCTCTCTCTCTCTCTCTCTCTCTCTGCCTTTTGATTAGTTTGTATAAGGGTTTATCTGTCTTGTTTGATTCATTGATTCTTTGTATTGTTCTTTCTGTTTCAGTTGTACTGATTTCCCATCCTAAGCTTGATTATTTCTTGCCATCTTACTTCTCCTTCTAAGGAAGTTTGCTTTTAATTGTTTTAAAACTTTCAGATGTTCCATTAGGTCTCTTTTGTAATATTTTGTGGTAATATGCTACATATTTAATACAACCTGGAATATCAACAGATCAACACACAGTCAAAAACTAGGCAGATATAGCTCAGGAAGTTCTTGATCTTTGAGTACAAGGCCAAACAGCTGGGCTTCAATGATACACACCTTTAATAACAGCACAGGGATTGCAAGGAGTGGTGACCTATGCCATTAATTCCATAACTCCAAAGATAGAGAACTTTCTGTGTTTCTGTGAGTTTAAGGCTGACTATCAAATAGAGTAGCTCCTGCCTTTTATACTAACCTGGATGGGATACAGCTGGGCAGAAGAATACTTAAGACAGGTGAAGAAAAACATTGGAGAAGTGACCAGGATTGAGGCTGAGGAAGCTGGAAGATAGCTGGGTGAGATTTGACTGTGGTGTTTCCTCTGATATTTCATCCTTTCTCCAATATCTGGCCCTGAGTATCTTTCATTACAATTGGAATTCGTGCTACAAGAGATCTCTAGTTTTTTCATATGAGCATCTGGTCCTATGAGCATTCCTCTTAACATTCATTGTATCCAATATGTTTAATCATGTTGTGGATTAATCTTGATTGAATTCTAGGAAGTCTTTGATTTTGGTCTTAAGTTCTTCCTTGACACACAGGTGATTCAACTGAAAGATATTTGGTTTCCATTAATTTGCAGACTTTCTATTGTTTGTTGTTGTTGAACTCTAACTTTAGACCATGGTGGTCTGATATAATACAAGGGGTTATTCCCATTTTTTGCATCTATTGATGTTTCCAATATGACCGAGTATGTGGTTAATTTTAGAGAAAGTTCCATGAGATGCTGAGAAGTAAGTATATTTCTTTGTGTTTGGGTGGAAAGTTTTGTATATATCTATTAAGTCCATTTGGGTCATAACATCTGTTACATCCTTTATTTCTCTGCTGAATTTCTCTCTGGTAGACCTATCCATTGATGAAAATGGAGTATTGAAGTCTCCAAATATTAATGTGTGGAGTTTGATATGAGATTTATGCTTTAATAATGTTCCTTTTACATATGTGGGTACCCTTGTGTTGGGCACATAAATGTTCAGAATTGAGATTTCATCTTGTTGGATTTTTACTGAGATGTATAAGTAATGTCCATCTTGGTCATTTTAGTTTGAAATCTATTTTGTTAGAGATTAGGATGGTGACACTAGCTTGTTTCTTAGAACCATTTGATTGGAAAGTCTTTTCCCAACCCTTTACTCTGAGCCTGTGTCTGCCTTTGAAGTTAAGGTATGTCTCTTTCATGCAGCAGAAGGATGAATTCTGTTTTTTATCCATCATGTTATGGTGTGTCTTTTTATAGGCAAATTGAGTCTATTGATATTAAGGGATATTAATGAGCAATGATTGCTATTTCTAGTTATTTTTGGTGACAGTTTGTGTGTATGTCCTTTCTTAGGGTTTTTCTTCTGTGGGATTATCGATTGCTTGTGGTTTCATAGTTGTATCTGGTATCTGTAGGTTAGATTTTTCTCTCTAGTTCTTTCTGTAGAGCCATATTTGTAGATAGATATTGTTTAAATCTAGTTTTGTTGTGAAATGTCTTATTTACTTCATCAATGGTGATTGATCATTTTGCTGGGTATAATAGCCTAGGCTGGCAACCATGTACTTTTAGTGTCTGTATAATACCTGATCAGGACCTTCTTGCTTTCATTGTTTCCACTGAGTAATATGGTATTATTCTCATGGGACTGCCTTCATAGGAAAGTTGGCCTTTTTCTTTGCAGCTCTTAGTATTTTTTCTTTGTTCTGTAAGTAGTGTGGTTTGAATATTATGTGGCAAGCAGACTTTTCTGGGTGTGTAGTCTATTTGGTGTTCTGTAAGCTTCTTGTATCTTTATAGGAATTTCCTTATTTAGGTTGGGAAATTTTTCTTTTATGATTTTGTTAAATATATTTTCTGGGCCTTTGAGCTGGTATTCTTCAATTCTAATTACATTCACAATTGGTCTTTTCCTGGTGTCCCAAATCTCCTGAACATTTTGTGTTATAACTTTTTTTGGTTTTAGTGTTTTGTTTGACTGATGTATCTATTTCCCCTGTTAAATATTCCACTCAGAAATTCCCTTTTCCATCTCTTTAGTTCTCTTGGTTATGCTTACATCTCTAGTTCCAGTTCACTTATTCAGGTTTTCTATTTCCAACTTTGCTTCAGTCTGTGCCTTCTTTATTGTTTCTATTTTTAATTCCTAGAATGTTTCTTTTACCTGTTTTTGATGTTATTGTTATTGTTGTTGTTGCCGTTGTAGTTTTCTTTCAGAGATTTGTTAATCTCTTTCAATTTTTTGGTTCTATTTTCTTCTATTTCTTTAAACAATTTTTATATCCTCTTTTAAAGCTTCTATTATCTTCATAATGTTGTTTTTAAGCTTGTTTACTTCTACTTCCTCTGCATTGCTATGCTCAGGTCTTGATGTTGTAGAGCCACCAGATTCTTCTTCTGATACCATGTTTTTTTATGTTCTTATATGTATTCTTGCACTAGCGTCTGCCATTGCTTCCTTGGTTTATTGCAGAATTTGTCTGAATCTCAAATAGCTGATTTTGGTTCAACTTGTTCTTGGTGTGTCTGTGTCTCAAGAAGCCTCTCTTGGTCCAATCTGGGTTCATGATCCACTCTTAGTCAGCTCTTATTCTCTTAGTCAGAGGGGGGCTAGGGGTCTGTGGATTTCCAGTTGTCATGGAGGTTACTGGGGTCTCCATGTGATGAGGGATGGTATAATTTGGGGATAGGTGGGGTTTCAGCTGTGGGATGTCCCACAGACAAAGTTTTGCTAGGGATTTGTGTTTGTAGGGGGTCTCCCTACTAGTTTGGATATAAGTCAGAGCTGGGTGGGGTGAGCTTTTAGGGGTTGTGTTCCTGGGCCTAGCCTTGGAGACTGCATTCTCTGTTTGACCTGCGAGGGCATGTCATTCACCTCTTAGTTACCTATGAGCCAAGAGTCTGTGGGTTTTCACTTGTCACAGAAATCTACAAGGTCTTTTATGCCACCTTCTATTGAAAGCCAAGATATGGCTTAATTTTTTTGTAGCTCTATATTATAGCCTAGATAATTGACAGAATTTTCTCTTTGTTTCTTTTCAGAGGCAATTTGTAATCTCCAAAGAAGTAAATTTGTCTTTACTACTAGAAACATGTTTGCTAAAATATCTGAATTTGAATTTGCTAATAAAATGTCATCCATATAAGTAAATTATAGATTTTAGAAATCATGCATGAACTATTTCCAATAGCTTTTGCACAAAATGTTGGCATAAAGTAAAGTTCTTTAACATTCCCTGTAGGACATAAGCCATTCTCTAGTTAACAAAAAATAAACAGGAACATTCCAGTCTGTATAGGGCCCATTAATTGAATTACTTTAAAGATGGCTCACAAATGTATCAAAACACTCCATTTTCCAGATTTATTTTAATAAGAAATACAAGAGAATTCAAAGAGCTACTAGATTATTCAATATGTTGAACATTCAACTGCTCTTGAACTAGCTGATCTAAAGCTTCTAGCTTCTCATTAGTCATAGGTCATTCATTGTTTAACCCAACTTGATTTCTTTTTTGTTGTTTTTATTTTATTATTATGAACAAAGAAGTCACACTTTCTATCCTGTATATCATTATTCAAGGTCCTTTTCCCCTCCCAACACATCAGATCATTCCCTCTTCTACAAACTCCACTCCCTCACTCCTGGGCAGGCAGCAGGCAGCCCCAAGTTCCCACTGTCCCAATATTGCTTAGTTCAGCCTCCACTCCTGGCAGATCCAGTTTTTTTCCCTACAATCTCAAAACTGAGTCAGGTGTTCCTCCAGGAGGAGTGGGATCCCAGTAGTCACTCCAAGATGTTTCTGTTCCCAAGCTGTTCAGTGGTTGTGGTTTGCAGCTTGGGCATGCTTTGCTTTTTTCTTGTTTGTTTGTTTGTTTGTTTGTTTGTTTAGAGTCCACTAATGAGTGAGTACATCCCCTTATTATCTTTCTGGATTTGTGATACCTCGCTCAGGAGAATATTCCCCAAATCTATCCATTTGCCTGCAAATTTTAGGATACCATTTTGTCTTACTGCTGAGTAGTACTCAAATGTGTAGATGTACAAGTTTGTTAATCTATTCTTCAGTTGAGGGACATCTAGGTTGTTTCCAGTTTCTTGCTATTATAAATCACGCTGCTATGAACATATTTGAGCTTTGTTTGGAGTATGACTGTGCCCCTTTAGGGTATACACCCAGAAGTGGTATTGCTGGGTCCTTGGGGAGATTGATTCTCAATTTTCTGAGAAACGGCCATATTGCATTCCAAAGTGGCTGAACAAGCTTACACTCCCACCAACAATGGAGGAATGTTCCCCTTGCTCAGCATCCTCTCCAACATAGGCTGTCATCTGTGCCGTTTATCTTAGCCAATCTAAAAGGTGTTAGGTGGTATCTCAAAGTTGTTTTGATTTGCATTTCTCTGATGACTAAAGATGATGAGCACTTTTTCGGGTGCCTTTCAGACATTCATAATTCTTCTGCTGAGAGTTCTCATTTTAGATCTGAACTCCATTTTTTGATTGGGTTATTCAAGGTTTTGGTCTCTAGATTCTTGAGTTCTTTATATAGCTTAGAGATAAGTCCTCTGTCACTTGTAGGATTGATAAAGAAGTTTTCCCATTCTGTAGGCTGTTGTTTTGTCCAATTGACAGTGTACTTGGCTTCACAAAATCTTCTTAGCTTCAGGTTATCCCACTAACTGATTGTTGATCTTAGTGTATGTGCCACTGGTGTTATATTTAGGAAGTGGTCACCTGTGCCAATTCGTAGAAGCATATTTTCCACTTTCTTTTCTATCAAGTTTAAAGTGGCTGGGTTTATGTTGATGTCTTTGATCTACTTGATTTGAGTTTTGAGCAGGGTGACAGGCTCGGATCTATTTATATTTTTTCACACACTGCCATCCAGCTGTGCCAACACCATTTGATAAATATACTATCATTTTTCCATTTTCCATTCCAAAAGAATATTTTGGGCCTCTTTGTCAAATATCATGTGTTTCTAGGTTTTTGGGTTAATGCCCGGATCCTCAATTCGATTCCATTGATCCATAAGTCTGTATTTTTTCTTATTATTATGAACAACGAAGACACACTTTCTATCCTTCTATATCCTTATTCAAGGACCCTTCCCCCTCCCACCAAATC
>PVIH01028876.1:0-14497 GCA_004025045.1 Sigmodon hispidus | reverse complement strand
AATGCAGATGAATTTGAAGACATGGTTGCTGAGAAGCTGCTCATTCCTGATGGCTGTGGGGTCAAATATATCCCCAATCGTGGTCCCCTGGACAAGTGGCGGGCCCTGCACTCCTGAATGCTTCTATGGTGCTCCTCCTGTACCCTGCCAAATCATGTTCAGTAATAAAATCCACAGTCTGCTTAAAAAAAAAAAAAAAAAAAAAAGAAATAATGGATGGCTATTATATAATTTTATTCAGGTAGGCAATATTTTTTATTTTTATTTTTTGTATATATATTGGATCCTATATATATATATATATATATATATATATATATATATATATATATATATGAAACTACAGTTTCCCCTTCTTGCTCCCCCAGTCTCTCGCCAATACCTCCCCTCAGATTCCACCTTCTAATTTCTCTCAAAAATAAGCTGTTCTTTTAAGGACATCAAACAAATACAACAAGTAAGACCAGACACATAGTCTCAAATCAAGACTATACAAAACAACCCTGTATGAGAATAAGGATCCAAAATGCAGGCAAAGAGTCAGACATCCCTCACTTCCACTGTTACAAATCCCATAAGAACAAGAGGCCACACTTGTAGAGAACATAGGTCAGACCCATACAGACTCCCTGTTCTCCATGAGACCACTTGAGTCCTGTTTAGTGGATTCTGTAGGGAGTGTTAAAGTGTTATTTTTAATCTCTATGGGTCCTCCAATCTTTCATCCCCTTCTCAAAAGGACTCCACAAGCTCTGCTTAATATTTGGCTTTGAATTCTGCATTTACTCTCATCAGATGCTTCAGGAAGTCTCTGTGGTCTCTCGGATAACAGTTATGTTAGGATCCAGACTCAGCATATCCTGCATGGCAGGAAAAACTAGGTCAGAAGTTTTGTAATTGAATTAGTGTCCCAATATCTCCACTTAAGGCCTTGCTTTGTTATAAAGGATGACCAAAAAGTAATATTTCTGAATTGGTCCTGGGTATAGGTATGTTTTATTGGTTTTAATATATAAGCTACTGGTGCCTTGTATTTGTTGTATTAGATTTTGTTTTGTCTTATAAGTCATTCATTTCTAATTTATTAATGTCACCTGTAGTGCCTGTAAATTAGAACTGTTGTAACAGGACATATTTTTAAATTTTCTTAATTTTATTGATTCCACATTAGACTCTATTTCATCTGAGAAATGATGTATCATCTCCTGAGGTAATGTTATTTTTTTGTGAAGTTCTCTAAGAATTTTGCAAGAAATTGTTACTAAATTCACCATATCATATTTAGAAACACTTATTGATTTTTTTTTATCCAATTAAGAGTTAGATTTCTGAAGGCAAGAAAATTGCATAATAAGCTTATTATTTCTAGAAAGTTTTTTGTCATTACCACTAACAGAACATAGATTGTGTTTACTTTTTAATGTATTAGCCCAGTTTTATTCTTTAATAGTCCAAAGTAGTTAGAAGTAGCCAATATAAGTTTATTTGTTACTCTTCAGGTTACTGAAGAGACAAACTAATCACTGCAGTTAAAGAAGAAAACAAAAAGAAAAAAGATGTTACACATTAATGTTTCTATGACCATAATTTTACTTCTTTGAACCACAAATTATAAATGAGAGCTGCATTATACATTTATAAATTTAAGAAACTTAAAATTAGATATAATTAGAGCATATGGTATGCTATTGAGTAAAAATGAGAAAGAAATGTACCATTTAATTCTAACATGCATACATACATATAAGAGAAGCTGAAAGTCATATAAATTTATTTGCAGGGTTACTCAATCATTTACTACTCATTAAGATATTATTATTATTTGTTTGTAACTTCTTTATTGGCTGTAGGAAAATCGAATAATTTCAATCAGTGATACCTGATAAAAAATAACAATAACAGATGAAGCTGAACAGTCTATCTCCTTTGACATTCACTGGGCATATATGCAAGAAAACATTTTCTCAGATGTTTCCAGTTATACAGATTGTATAGTTAATTTTACAAAGTAGAATACAACAACAGTTACACAATTATGCAAATAAAATTCTAATACTCTGGATAAAACCACATATTAACTAGCATACTAAACATTTATATTTTTATTTTCATAATTACTATACTAATAAGCATAAAATGAATATATTTGTACATTATTATATTAATAAAACTGTATTTCCATTTTATTTGTGTAATTTTGAACCAATTTCCTAAAAATTCATTGGTTTATTAAATTAATATTATGATGATTATTTTCAAAGTATACCTCATAAAAATATGGTTTTGTAAGTTAAGAAACTTATTTACTCAAGAAAAATTTTCAATTAATCCTTCAAATTAAGTTTTAAAATGATAATTTCAAATTGTTTGATGTTTTCTGAAATAGCTTAAGAATAATTATGTCAATAAAACTAAATAACATCTAAGGACAAGTTTTCAAAGATAGATAACAAAAATTAAGAACTATAGAATTTTGCATTCCTTGAAAATATGCACAAGTTCTTCAAATTTCAGAAAGTGTAATTACTAAAAAACAGATACAAAGAGCTTTCAAATATCTATAATTGCGGGCACTACTACAAATATAAATAGGTAAACAACAGACTAGAAGAGATATGCTCAACTGATATATGATAAACTATTTTGGGGACATGCAAAATATCCTTATGAATTAGGACAAAATACATGGAGCTAATTAAAATGAGCAAGATTTAAATTGATGTCTCACAAAAGAAGGTAAACCAGTGGAAAGAAACATGGAAGGGTGTGATTGTGATGTTTTCCTGTACTTTGAATTTCATTTGGATAATAAAGGAACTGTTTTGGCCTATAACAAAACAGCTTAGAAACTGGTGGGAATTTCCAGCATAGATGAAAGAGAAGGAAAGTAGAGTCAAGAGAGATGCTACAGGCTGTGAGCTGCTGCCCAAGAAAGCAAAATGTAAGGAACACAGGTAAAGCCTGTGTTCAATGTGGCAATACAAAGAATAAGAGAAATGGGATGAATTAAGTTGTAAGAGCTAGCTGATAATGAGCCTAATCTATAAGCCAAACAGTTTGTAATTAACATAAACATTGCTGTGATTATTTGGGATTAAGCAACTGTGAGACTGCAGGTCTAGACCTTTGGCCAGATAGGCCAGAAACCTAAGGCTATGAAGGTGTACATGACTCCTCAGTGGTGTTGTTATTTAACACTTAGTAAAACAGTAGATAAAGTACAATCCATGTCAAAGGTAAATGGATAAATTACTTCGGAATTGCTTGCCTCTTCATTAAGGAATATACATAGATACACAGAATAAAATAGTGGCTGATTTTCCTCAATAGCTTTGGAAACATGATGTAAAAATATCAAAAATACTTGAAAATCTTTTAATATTTTTCTAAGTAGTTTAAGAATAAATTTTGACAATACAAAATCAATAACATTATGAATAAATATTTTTATTCATCAGTTTCTTTTACACATGGGCTATAGCCACGCTCCACTAGTTTTGCTCCCAGTCCCACTCTTCCATTTCCCTCTCCCACTCTCAATCTCCTTTCATTTTTTTGCCATCAAGGAAAGGGCAAGTATCCTATGAGTATCAATAAAATGTGGCATATTAAGCTGCAGTAAGAGAATAAGCACCTCCCCATGTATTAAGACTGGCTAAAGATCCATTATAAGAAGTAGGATCCTAAAAGCCAAAAAGAGAGTCAAAGACAGTAGTTCGCACTGTTAGTAGTCCCAGAAGAAGCCCACGCGACACACCTGTAAAACATTTTAAGGATAAGAAACAAAAGAATAAAGACTATAGTAATAAACATGAGAATAATTCTGGTCAAGTGTTTTCAGAGATCAATAATGACTAAGAGGAGACAAGCAGAAACAAATCTTCAATCCCCCTATAAAGTTCTGTTCATAGTAGATATTCTGAATCTTCTAGATTTAACCATATTGTATTTTCTTCAGTAGTTCTACCTATATGTTTCTGTATGAGTTCTTCTTTTTTGTGTGGTGATAAAACTCAACAATAATTGCAATTTATGGAATTGTTTGGTTTAGCATTGTATTCTAGTGTGATAACTTTGCATCTTTACAAGTAGGGATGACAGCAATTCACAGGCAAAAAACCCTTATCAGGAAGCAAAGATCAAGTACACACATAATGTAGAAAGAGTAAAGCTAAAGTTGAGCAAACCTATGAAATCTCAGGGCCTTCAGCTATTGATGTACTTTTTTTTCTACCAAAACTGCACCACATCCTTAAATTGAAGCACCAACAAGAGTTTAAATATCTGAGCTTCTAGTAAATGCTTTCACTAAAATGTCCACAGTTACCATAATGTTCAGAATAGTTATTGGTCTTTGCAGAGTATCCACTGAGTTTGAGTTGGTAGTAGTAGTTACATCTTCTCAAATACCTTGACAGGATCTACTTTTAAAATTTGAAACAATGAAAGGGAACCTGCTCTTGCTTGTGAGAGGTCTCATACATTCCAGAATAGTTGCTGACTTCTAAGAATGTATACCCTCAAAATGTTTGTAATACATTGATTTATGCTTTATTTTTATTAATAATTTAACTTTCTCCAAAAACATGCTATAAACTTTTGTTTTATGTTTGAATCACTAGGACTTCCATGCAACATGACCTTTGTTTCTATCAGTTTTCTGTTTCTTCTTCCATTGTATTTTTATTTATTTATGAATTTAATTAGAGTAATGTAATTTTTCTGCTTAATTTTCACTAGTAAAATATTGGGTCATTTATTAATTCATTAACTCTGTATACTTTAGTTTTGTGTCCCATATTATTAATGTTCTTTGAATAAATATTTTATAATATTTCAAATCACATGTATTTTTGTTCATTTTTTTTTTCTTTTTCTTTTTTTGGACTGATACTTAATTTTAATTTTTTTCCTTTATTATTATTATTATGAGAAAGAAGTCACACTTTCTAACCTTGTATATCCTTATTCAAGGTCCCTTTCCCCTCCCACAACATCAGGTCATTCTTTCTTCTCCACAAATCCCCATCCCATCCCTGGCAGGCTGCAGGCAGTCTCATGGTCCTACTGACCCAATATTGCTTAGTTCAGTCTCCACTCCTGGCAGATCCAGCTTTCTCCCACCTCCCTCAAGAGTGAGTTGGGTGTTCCTCTAGGGGGAGTGGGATCCAAGGTGTAAGTCCAGGGTGTTGTTCATTTTCTTATTGATAAAATTTTTTAAATCTATTCATGTGATTCTTACGTTTCTCAAATATTCACATAAAATTTTTGATCATAATACATAACATAGTAGCATGTTTCCATATGGCCTACAATATTTCTAAAATAATAATATGTAAAATTAGTTATTAACTTCAGTCTTTATTTTGCTTTATTTTTTGACATTAAAATTTAAATTATATTGTACTACCATGTTTGATGAAGATTGTCAGCAAACATGATTACAACATTTCTATTGGCAATAACAAGATTTTTTTATAGCCTACTATGGGAAATAATATTCATAGATGAGTTGATTATTCATATATATACATATATATAAGTACATATACCTGTTATAGTATTCTATATAATATATATATGCACATATATGATATCAAAGTACTCATCATCATCATCTGCATTAGTGTAGAAGAACATTGTACCAAGACAGAAGTTCTAAAAAGCAAAGGACAAATTATTCTATTTTTTCCCATTTTTTTCTTCTTGAGTATATTTATTTATTTATTATTTTTCATTATGAATAAAGTCACATTTTCTATACATGTTTATCCTTATTCAAGGTCCCTTCCCTCTCCTATGCCCTCCAGTCACTCTCTCTTCTTCACATCTCCCTATCTCTTCCCCAGCAAGGGTAGGAGGTCTCAAAGTCCAAATACTGCTCTGTTCAGCATCCACTCACGGCAGATCCAGTTTCCTGACCCCAACAACAAGACTAGTGTTCCTCTAGAAGGAGTGGGATCCAAGGTGTCAGTCCAAGATGTTTCAGATCCCATGCTGTTCACTGCTTGTGGTTTGCAGCTTGGACATGCTTTGCTTTTTGCTTTTTTGTTTAGAGTCCACTAATGAGTGAGTACATCCCCTGGTTATCTTTCTGGGTTTGAGATATCTCACTCAGGAGGATATTCTCCAAATCCATCCATTTGCCTGCAAATTTTAGGATATAATATTTTCTTACTGCTGAGTAGTACTCCATTGTGTAAGTGTACCACAGTTTGTTAATCCATTCTTCATTACACCATTTTTAGTAAACTGCTACTAGATGCATTTGGGTGAGTTTTGCCACATCAATAAATGCAAATAATACAATCTCTTGGTTAATGCTTCCTACTAAGGACACCCAATGTTCAGATTAATATGAACTATCACAGACATAGCAAACTGTTTCTAATTTGTGTTTGTTTTCATAACCAAATATTAGTTCATATGTCAGTCTCATAAACACTTCTTTTTTTTCATTAAATGGTAATTATTACTGAGACCTACAAATGTTCAATTGCAAGAAAAAAAGGAGACTGTGAAGTGCTTCCTTCTAAATGAGACATTTTTATCAACAAAATGTCCAACAAAGGGTCAGGGATCATGAGGCTGAAAGCCTATATGAGGTCAGAGGAAATGGATATCTGTAGAAAAACATCTATATGACAGTACTATTGCACATATGGAATCACACTGGAAATAACTGTATCATAAAACCTGAACTATGTTGGGCTTGCAAAAAAATTCCAGAACTCTTCAAATAGGAACCATACAATTCTATCACTACCTGATGAGCTATTAGTAGTTGGTGGGTTCTAGGAGAGAGAAAGTTAGTTTTCTACACAGTTTGGATCCTGGAAGATTGTTCACCTTCAATCCTGTGATCCTATACCTATGTACATGCTGGCAGCACTGAGTAATCAATGGTTTTGAAAAACAATAGTGTATGAAGTTGGAACGTGGTTACAGTAGGACAGTTGGGATGAGAAAATGGTGATAGATTCAATCAAAACATATAATAGGCACATAGGAAAGTCTCAAAAACCCATATATATTTAAAAAATACTTTTTTAAAAGTTAAATATTTGAGAGGAGTCAGATTTGGGATAATTTCTAATATGATGAAAGGGAGAACATTATAGCTGGAAGAATAGGCAAGGGTCAAGGCTGAGCAACACTGGGGAACTTGTTTAGGAAATAAAGCTAATTATAAATTCTACAAGGTGTTAACTTCCCCACTTACACTTACTTATGAAACTGAAAATTTATAGATGATATTTTGACAACACTATAGTTTACATGTAACACATTTTATGTGAGGTGGTTGGAAGAAGAGGTTTTATAATTTGCTTTAGAGATTTTATTTTAATAACAATTCTTTCTTCCCTGTTTTCCATCTCAAACTTGCCATATACTATTCTTACTGTGAATAACATTTAGGGCTTCCCTTTTCATCAACTGTCATTGCATAATGCATACATATATACATACATACACACACGCATATATATATATATATATATATATATATATATATATTCTCAAATATAACCTGTCCAGTTTGTATACTGTTACCTATATTATGTTTTCAGGGCTGATCTTTTTGTACTGGATAGCCTGTTGGTACTCTCTACCCTGGTGGGTGCCACCTCATCTATTTCAAGATTTATTCAGTTGCCAATAGTTCTTTGTGTAGGGTGATGTCTTAAGGGAAACTTGCACACTGTAGTTTGTCATGTAAGTTGATGTCCTCTATGTACATCTCACTTTTGAGAAGTCATGCTGGTGAGACTTTATAGTTACAGCTTCTGAAATTACAAGCTGAACAATCTTACAGAAAATGTCTTGATTTGAGGGCTCTTAGCAATTTTTACTCATTCTTATACAATGTTTCATGAGCCTTAGGTTTGAGAGTGTTTTGTGGTTGTATCCATTGGTACTGAGTTCCAAAACTTTGTGTTTTGATTGGATTTGTTTTTCTGTGATAGTCTGTTTGTTGCAAAGAGAGATTTCATTAATTATGGTTGAATACTATACTTTTTTGGTCACTTAAGAATAGATAATTATAAGTTATACTGACGAATGGTTCCTTGATATAAATCAGTGTATTGATGTAAAAAATTAAAAAAAAATGTAAATGTATTTAAATAAAAAACTTAAATTTTTGAAGAAAAAAGTTAAACTGACTTACTAAATCATTGGTTATATACCTTTGTTTAATAACCTTAATTTCATTAGCACTAGTTAGGGAAGTTTCCAGTTTCAGTCATGGTATCCCCCTACTTGAACAGATCTTATCTCCAGTTAGAGAAGTGTTGGCTACTACTTACTTACTGTACTATTATCAGACCCATAGGATTGTAATCCCATGCAAGCTGTTGATATGGTTCATAGGTGCCAAAACAAAGTATGACTGTTGGTTTCCTCCTTTGGGGAAAAAAATAAAACTATTCATGGAGAGAAATTATGATGCTCTTTTATGGGTCTAACCTATTAAATATATAGGTAAGTATAGAAATAACAAGTGCATGAAATCAATCCAGTGGAATGAATTTCAGAATTAGAGTACTACACTATATTATGAATTATAATGTGATCAACAATGACATACATCATAGATACTAAAGATACTGAGTAAAAATATTTATCTTGAATATTTATGTATGTAAGATTTTATATATTCTGTTACCATGTGTGTTAATAATAAAAGTTAATATTTGGAACAATTTTCTTTTTTATATATCATAGGTGTTACATATACATACATATATATATGTGAGTAACATTTCTAATTATATTCATTCAAATATAAAGCAATAATAAATTATATTATCAGATTAATTTTCTTAAATAACTCACTTGGAGGAAAATCAGTAACTTTAAATGTATTTTTATTTAATTCTATGTTTTTACATTTCAATAACTTTATTCAAAATGTGAATATATTTTTCATTATTATTATTATTAATAACAAAGAAGTCACACTTTCTATCCTTGTATATCCTTATTCAAGGTCCTTTCCCCCTCCCACCACATCAGGTCATTCTTTCTTCTCCACAACTCCCCATCCCCTCCCTGGGCAGGCAGCAGGCAGTCCCATGGTCCCACTGACCCAATATTGCTTAGTTCAGTCTCCACTCCTAGCAGATCCAGTTTTCTCCCACCTCCCTCAAGAGTGAGTCAGTTGTTCCTCTAGGGGAGTGGGATCCAAGGAGTCAGTCCAGGGTGTTTCTGATCCCAAGCTTTTCAGAGGTTGTGGTTTGCAGCTTGGGCATGCTTTGCTTTTTTCTTGTTTGATTGTTTGTTTGTTTACCGTCCACTAATGAGTAAGTACATCCCCTGCTTATCTTTCTGAGTTTGTGATACCTTGCTCAGGAGGATATTCTCCAAGTTCTAATGTAAATTTTACAGCACAGTCTAATCAAAGTAATTTTAATAATTAATGTAATTTCTACTAAGTATCTTCATTAAAGGACAAAAAAGCATTGATAAAATATTTATCTTTAATGTAACAATTATATCTACCAAAAACAACTTAAGTTTAATGATACCCAAGCCACACAAAGATGCAACAAAGAGAATTACAGACCAATCTCCTTCATGAACATTAATGCAAAAATACTCAACCAAATCCAACAACACATCAAAAAAATCAGCCACCACGATCAAGAAGGCTTATCCCAGAGATGCAGGGATGATTTAACATATAAAAACTCTGAATGTCAACCATCTTATAAAGAAACTCAATAGATGTTGAAAATGCCTTTGACAAAATCCAACACTCCTTCATGATGAAAGTCTTTGATAAATCAGGAATGAAGGGAAAATACCTAAATATAATAAAGGTGATCTACAGTAGGCAGACAGGCAACATCAAACTAAAAGAAGAAAAATTCAAATCAATCCCAATAAAATCAGGAACAAGACAAGGCTGTTCGCTCTCTCCTTATCTATTCAATATCATTCTCAAAAATGTAGCTAAAACAATAACAGAACAAAACAAGATTAACAGGATAAAATTGGAAAGAAAGAAGTCGAACTACTTCCATTTGCAGATGATATGGTCGTTTACATAAATGATTGCCAATATTTTATCAATGAACTCCTACAGCTGATAAGCACCTTCAGCAATGTAGCAGGGTAAGAGATTAACTCAAAAAAAAATGAATAGCCCTCTTATACACTAAAGAAAATGAGCTGAAAAAGAAATAAGGAAAACATTATCCTTTACAATAGCTGCAAATAGCATTAAATATTTCAGCATAACTCTAACCAAAAAAGTAGCAGAACTTTTTATTAAAAACTTTAAATAACTGAAGAAAGAAATTGAAGAAGATATGAGAAAATGAAAAGATCCCTCATGCTTCTGAATATGTAGGATTAACATAGTAAAATGGCACTCTTACTAAATCAATCTACAGATTCAATGTAATCCCCATCAAAATCCAAACACTTTTTTTTTTTTTTTTACAGATATTGAAAGAACAATTCTCAACTTTATATGGAATAACAGGAAAGCCAGGACTGGCAAAACAATCCTGCCTAATAAAAGAACTTCTGGAGATATCACCATCCCTGACTGCAAGCCATACTATAGAGCTACAGTTATAAGACATACTGATACTGGCATAAAAACAGACTTGTGGATCCACTAACTCTTCTCAAGTCTGAGAATAATCTAGGAAATGTCTCAGGAATGCACTTGACAGCCAATGGATTCAAAACTTGGTATCCTGACAAAAGTTTAGCCAGTACATTCAAAGCTTGGTTCACATCAAAAGTTTAGCCAATACTTTCCAGGAATTACCATACCCCATACCCTTTTACCCTATTCTGAAATGCCAAAACATATAAAACCCTACTACATACGTTTTCTTTAAAAACTCTCCCATTCTTGAGCTCAGAGCCAAATTCCAAACAGAGGGTGTTGGCTGGGTTTGTTTGAACATGTCCAAAGGAATAAACTGAACTTCATGAGTTTGCATCAGAATCCAGCTCACTGGTGTCTTTGGGGGTCCCTTGACAAGGTTAGAACAGATCAAGCCACCCTCAGACTCAGAAATTCACCTCTAATGAGGCTAGCTTTTAAATAAAGAAATTAGTTTGCCATTTTGAATTGACTTAGACTGTTTTCTCTGGAGATAATCTTTTTAGATTCAAATTATTATATTAAAACTTATACTTATTATTGAAGAAGTATTTTAAGAGCACTCTGTATTAGTCAGAACTCTCTAGATTAACAGCACTCATACAATAAATATATATATATATGAAGGGAATTTATATTTTAAATATATTTAGCAGGATGTGTGTGTGTATGCATGTGTTGCATGTATGTCTGTGGGTTAACAAAAACAATTAAGGGAGAAAGTACCATTTATTTGTGGGGTTAGGATGAGATGAGGTGCAGCGAGATAGAGATGGAAAAAGGTTGGAAATTATATATGTAGTACTCGTGTATGAAGCTATTTAAAACATTAATTGTCTGAAGAAAGAGCAAATCATGAAAGTTACTTTTTAGCAAAATATCTAATAATTTAGGGTAGAACACATCCTGATCTTACCTAGTTTGATCACCACTCGTGATGATTGTGCATCACTTGCTACCTCATTTTATCTCTTTCTCTGTCTAAGCCTAAAGCTCCTGTTGTCCTCTAAAGCCAGATTTGAGGTCACTGGATCCTGTTATTTGTTCCTCTTCCCAGTGTAGTGACATTAAGTAAGTCTTCTTTCTCTGGTTTCCACTTATGGCATTGTTTGTCATATTGAGGAAGGATAAACAAGTATGTTATTGAGGTAGGTAACACACCTAGGATTATACCCAAAATTTGATTGGCAAATTATAATAGTTCATAAAAACAATTCACTCATGTGGGTTAGGTATGAGAAAGAAGTAATGTCATAGATGTCAAATTGAGTTGATAATTATTTTTTAATTTATATGTGTATATGTATACCTGCTTATCTGGAGGTCTACCACATGTGTGCAGGCTCACACAGAGGTCAAAACAAAGCATTGAATCCACTAAAACTGGAGTGACAAGTGGGTATGAGCTTCCAATGTGGATCTTGAGAACTGAACCTGTGTCCATCTCTAGATTTTTAAGCCATCGCTACAATCACTTAATATGTATTTTAAGACATACTCTAGAGTGTTAGAAACAAAGCATAAGGTAAAATACAGTGTTTAAAAATACAAAAATCTGAAATCAGCTATAACACAGTTAATTCGGTAAACTTCAAAGCCCCATAAACAGAAACATTTTGGTTAGGAATTAGGCAGATTTTGTTTCTGATATGATATTTATTGGAAACATAATGAATGAGGGTATTTTTATGTTTGTGTGTATATGTGTGTATTTTATATATACAGACATATATAAAAATAATTTATGTATATGAATGCTAAAATAAGTTTTATCTATGAAGCTGAATGGGTAATATTTGGGGGATATGATACATTTATTTTTCCTTAATAATTTTCTTATTTAATTTACATAACAATCATAGTTTTCCCTTCATCTCTCCTCCTGCCCCTCTTGCTAGTCTCCCCATGATGCTCCCATTTCCTTCTCCAAAAGGGTAAGACCTCCCGTGGGGAGACAGCAAAGCCAGATACACATAATATATAATTTTGATTGTAATATTAGTATGCATTTTAAATTTCATGAAATAAAAATCACCAAAATATGGAGAAAAGTGTTATATATCTGTCCATTTATTTATGGATTAACTGATTATTTCTCTTCAAGTAATGGATGTTTCTGTGAGGGCAGATAGTCTACTAAAGATATGTTGCAATTGACCTAGTTTAATATACTTTGCTTTGGGGGGAATGATTTGTACCTTAAGAATGAATGGCTGATTTAAACTGATTTTGAAAAATAAAATCATGCCATGTTTTCAATTAGGCTTCCAGTAAAACATGGGCTTCAAATTAAAGGCAGGGCATACTACCTTGGAGTTCTACATAGTAAGTCAATATTCTCACATCAAATTAAGCAAAAATCCTTCAGAGTATGCCTCATAATTTTGGGGTTATTATTTAATTGCAGATGTAATCAACTTTACAACCAAGAATAACTTTTACATCCTTTTAATCTTTACACATTAACACATACATGCATATATAAGCATGCACACACATACAGAAACACAACAGGGTGTGGGTTTAACCAACCGTAACAATTGTTAATGTAGATGAAAGTGTCACAGTTTTTAATTTTTCTAATTTTTGAACATTTTTAATTTATTTATTTAAATTACATTAAAGAAAATAAAATATAAAATACTTATGAATATATAATCAGCCAATCTATATGCATATTCATGAGGAATGCATTAAATATACATATATATGTATGTGTATTTTTCAAATTTACTATTAGAAAGCTATAATACTAAAGTTTTATGTGTAGGCATGCTGAACTTTCTCTGTATTTTCAGTGCAGTGGTAAGATATTTATGTTGTTTGCCTTCACTGAAACTGTATTCAATTTTAGCAATTCAAACTTTAGACATAAAAGAAGTCACCAGAGTAATTCATCTAATTGAAAATGAGCTGGAAAAGAAAAGCTTTACAATGTCCATTTCAAATGGCTGTTACAAAGATCGTGAGGCCTCTAGAAAGCAGTAAGTTTACTACTTTAAAACAAGTCAGAAAGACATTTCCTGTTTAGAGAGTTTCCATAATTTTAGTTCTACTGGCACAGTGCCTTGGTAACTGTTCTTGGTTGATTATTTTGATTGCTGTTGTTGGTACAAACTGGCTACACATCATTTTGTGAGAGTAATAAAAATAGCTACTTGAAAAAACAATGTTTTTCTTGTGAAAAAAAAAAAGCAAAAAACAAAAAAACTAATGTTTGAGAGATGCAAATTTCAACATATTACCTAAAGATGAATGATAAAACCTGTGTCTCAACAAAGTTTCACATTTCTACTTTTTAAAAACTTGACTTTCAACAAGAATAATTATAAAAAAATAAAATCACAGACTTAAAAATTTATATATGAAATTAAAGACAAATTACATTTAATTTAATGTTTTTTCTATTAAAGAATGAACATGCTAATGTTATTTTGTATTCAGTATCTTATGATGTTTCATCTGTTTATTACTGAGTATTCTAATAGGTTTTAATATGATACTATGAGTTAAAGAGAATAAATATTATGTGTATACATGATGGATATCTTCATGTACATGTACAAAACCTTTAGCTATACCATATTTTATTTACAAAATGTTTATCTAGAAAAATATACATATTAAATGGAATTAATTCCTTCACATTTTAAAAGCACAGAGTTCAATTTTCTAAACTTCCAAATCATTATCACTTTAAATATTTTATATTTTAGTATCACAAAACTATCAAAGTATCAAAATACAATATGAATCCATATTGTATTTCCTAGCACTCTATATTTAATAAAATGTAGCATCTCTAAAGATAGTAAATACAATAATATAGACTTTCCTTTTAATATAATTGTAGGTATCTTGCTTTTTATT
>PVIH01028875.1:0-14499 GCA_004025045.1 Sigmodon hispidus | reverse complement strand
CCTTGAATAAGGATATATAGGGAAAGCTGAACACAAAGAAAATATATGTGTAGCAATCTTATTTGTATTTCTACCCTTGATAAGCCATGCTTATGATTCTTATCCTCTGTATAGTTATTGTTAACTCTTCTGCATTTTAAATTCTTTTTACTGTTTTTTTTTGATAAATACAAAATAAAGAAGAAAAAAAAAAAAAGAAAGGAATTCCTGCATAGTGCTGCAAATCTAGCCAGTAAAAATAACAGTTTTTATTGTATTCTAAATACTTAGTTATATACTTGGATAAGTGTAGCTCTCATCCCTCATCAAAGAACATTTTTCTTTTCCTTTTCTTTTTTTCTTTTTACAATTAATGAAAACTATTACAGAGATTCACAAGTGGGCAAACAGCAATGACTATGTGACTGTGGTGTATTACAGTTTCAATCCTGATAGAAAAGCATAAATTTCTATCTTTTAATTTGGCTGTTAAGTGTCATTAGGCAGCTTTTGGTTACTCCCAAGAGAAAAGTGGCGCTATTGAATTACTGGAGATACTTTCCCATGTGAATTGTTGTAGTCTAGAAACTTTACGGTGGGGGATGACTATTGATTGTTTTTCTCCACTGCCGTCTTGCACAGCACCTTGTCTCAGTTTTTGCAACTGATGAAAACTATCACAGAGAACTACAACTTGTTGAAGTGCAGAGAATACGCAATTGTGGCATGTCCAGAACCATTATAACTAAGGCTAGAGCACCATCTTGGAAGAGAAAAGAAAATGAGAAAATTCAGCACCTTGCTGCAAGATAGTGTCTTCTAGAAATGAAAAGGAATCAGCAACCATGAACTCTCAAATCCTTGATTTATTTAAAATACAATAGAAACTCTGTTGAATTATGAAAATGACAATAAATGCCTGCTGTGAGAGGGAGAGTCAGTTTTCTCCATGATCTAGTCTCCTGACAGATCATAAAATATAAAGTGTCTACTCCTAAATGCTTGTACATACTAGAAGCACTAAATGGATTTAGTATAGTATGTGTGTGTGTGCATGTGTGTTTGAAAAAATAGTAATTAAAGGAGAATTGGCCATGAAATTGAAGGGAAATAGGAGAAACATGGGATAATTTGAAGATAATGTCATACCTGATACAATTGAAGATATTATTATACCTGATTTCCTGTTTCAAAATCAATATACCAATAAGAGCATCAGTATAACAAAACAGAAATATGGGTATAAATTCCTCAAGCAACACAAACTTAGTACAAAAATGTTCACAGGAGAAAGAATAACCTGTAACAAATGATACTGAGAAATAGGATATCAACTTAGAGAAGAATTAAACTAGCTCCCATTTCTCAATTTTTACACAAATCAATTCCAAGTGGAGCAAAGACCTGAGCAGTAGGTCTGAAACTCTGAAAGTGTTTTGTAAAAGAACACAGCAGGAGAAACAAAATACAACAGGTAAGAACCTTCAAAAGGGGACTCCAGTTGCACAGTAAATTATGATAATAATCAACAAATAGAATATTCTGAAATGTTGGGTGCTAAGAAGATTAATATTAAGAATAAACAAAGAACTCAAAAATTGAAAAAAAGAAAACAAAAGCCCAATAAACAATGAAAATAAACAAAAAGTACTACAGAACATGTTTTCAAAAAAAAAAAAACATGCAAATGGCCATGTTTTAAAGTATTTTACATCCCTAGCAACCATGACAGTCAAAACAAAAACTACCATTATATTCTATTTCACTACAGTAAGAAAAATCATTATCAAAAAATTTATTACCAAACAGCATCAAACAGCCCTTATTCACTGTTGACCAAAGTGTAAAGAGTTGTAGCTGATAATTAGATGAGTATGTGGTTTTCTTACTAAAATCCAAAATACAATTACCATATTCTCTAGTACTCCTGACTATATGCAATATGTACTCACATTCTCTTTAGGAATGCTTGCATGCCATGTTTATTCATGATCTGATTACTATAGCAAGAACACTGAATCAACTTAGATGCCTAAAGTTGAGGAATAAAAAGTGAAAATAAGGACTTACATAAAATGGGTTTAATTTAAGTGCAGAGTTGTCTTTTAGATGTATCTCTAGGACAACTACCTGGGGAAAGTGAAGTAAAAGGTCTCAGAGAAAAACTCATACCCATCATTTTACTAAACAAACATAATTCAAATCACTAATTTGAAAAGAGATTATTATTTTTAATTTTATGTGTATTAGTGTTTTGCCTATACATATGTAAATAAGGCAACACATTCATGCCTGGAACACACAGAGGCCAGAACAGGGTATGAATCTCCTGGAAATGAAATTACAAATGGTTGTGAGTAGTCCCATTGGTGCTTAGAAAAGAATTATATGTTCTGTGGGAGCAGGAAGTACTCTTAACCACTGAGCTATCTCCACTTCCCCATTAATAATTGTTATATATTTGCATTTATGTGGGATTGTATATAGAGAATTGTGAATATTATTTGTAATAGGAAAATATGAAGTCCTTAAAAGAGAGCTGAAAAAGGACAACAGAATACATATAATATGAAAGTAGATGAGAGAATATTAAATTGCAGTAGGGTTAGAACAGATATGGGCTGTCGTTTTATCCTATTGACAGTGTCCTTGGCTTTACAGAAGCTTCTTAGCTTCAGGAGATCCCACTTATTGATTGTTGATCTTAGTGTCTGTGCCACTGGTGTTATATTTAGGAAGTGGTTGCCCGTGCCAATTTGTAGAAGTATATTTCACATTTTCTTTTCTATCAAGTTTAAAGTGGTTGGGTTTAGGTTGAGGTCGTTGATGCACTTGGATTTGAATTTTGTGCAGGGTGACAGGCTTGGATCTATTTGCATTTTTCTACACACTTCCATCCAGCTATGCCGACACCATTTGTTAAATATCCTACCTTTTTTTCCATTGAATATTTTGGGCCTCTTTGTTGAAGAACAGATGTTCATAGGTTTTTGGATTATTGTCTGGATCCTCAATTCTATTTCATTGATCCACAAGTCTGTTTTTATGCCACTACTAGGCTGTTTTTATTACTGTAGCTCTCTAGTATAACTTGAAGTCAGGGATAGTGATGCCTCCTGAGGTTCTTTTGTTGAGCAAAATTGTTTTGGCAATCCTGGCTTTCCTGTTATTCCAAATGTAATTGAGTATTGTTCTTTCAAGCTCCAAAAAATATTGTGTTGGGATTTTGAAAGGCAGTGCATTGAATCTGTAGATTGCTTTTGGTAGAATTGCCATTTTTACTATATTGATCCTACCTATCCAGGAACATGAGAGCACTTCCATTTTCTGATATCCTCTTCAATTTCTTTCTTTAGTGATTTAAAATTTTTGTCAAATAGATCTGTTACTTCTTTGGTTATAGTTACTCCAAGGTATTTAATACTATTTTCAGGTATTATGAAGAGTAATGTTTCCTTTATTTCTTTTTCAGCTCTTCTATCTTTAGTGTCAATAGGACAAAACGACAGCCTATAGAATGGGAGAAGATTTTCACCAATCCTACAAGTGATAGAGGACTGGTCTCTAAGATATATAAAGAACTCAAGAATCTAGAGCCCAATACCTTGAATAACCAAATCAAAAAATGGGGTTCAGATCTAAAAAGGGGATTCTCAACAGAAGAGTTACAAGTGACTGAAAGGCACCTGAAAAAGTGCTCATCATCTTTAGTCATCAGAGAAATGCAAATCAAAACAACTTTGAGATACCACCTGACACCTGTTAGATTGGCTAAGATAAAAGACACAGATGACAGCCTATGCTGGAGAGGATGAGGAGCAAGGGGAACACTCCTCCATTGTTGGTGGGAGTGTAAGCTTGTGCAGCCACTTTGAAATGCAGTATGGTGGTTTCTCAGAAAATTGAGAATTAATCTCCCCAAGGACCCAGCAATACCACTTCTGGGTTTATACCCTAAAGATGTACAGTCACACTCCAAAGGCATTATCTCAACTATGTTGATAGCAGTGTTATTTTTAATAGCAAGAACCTGGAAATATCCTAGATGTCCCTCAACTGAAGAATGGATTAACAAACTGTGGTACATCAACACAGTGGAGTACTATTCAGCAGTAAGAAAAATAATATCCTAAAATTTGCAGGCAAATGGATGGATTTGGAGAATATCCTTCTGAGCGAGGTATCACAAACCCAGGAAGATAAGCAGGGGATGTCCTCACTCATTAGTGGACTCTAAACAAACAAACAAACAAGAAAAAAGCAAAGCATGCCAAGCTGCAAACCACAACCACTGAACAGCTTGGGACTAGAAACACCTTGGACTGACTCCTTGGATCCCACTCCCCCTAGAGGAACACCTGACTCAGTCTTGAGGTTCGGGGGAGAAAACTGGATCTGCCAGGAGTGGAGGCTGAACTAAGCAATATTGGGACATCTGGACCTTGGGACTGCCTGCCGCCTGCCCAGGGAGGGGATGGGGAGTTGTGGAGAAGAAAGAATGACTTGATGTGGTGGGAGTGGAAGGGACCTTGAATAAGGATATACAAGAATAGAAAGTGTGACTTCTTTGTTCATAATAATAAAATAAAAAAGAAACATAGTAACACTGAAAAATAAAAAACAAAAACAAAATTGTAATTAATTAATTATTATTTTTTTACAGCAAAAGGAACTAGTGCTAGGGTGAAGAGACAACTTATTGAATGGAAGGAAATAAACTTATTTGTCAAGGGATTAGTGTTTAGAAGTTTTGAAAAAATTGATGTAGACATACCTATGTATTCATGTTTATTAGGACAACATTTATAACAGCCAAATTGTGGAAAATTCCTAGGTCTCCATAAATAGACAAAGATATATAGAAATGTATAGTATATGTACACATTGGCATCCCATTCAGCCATAAAGAAGAACAAATCATGCCTGCACAAAAATAAAGTGGGCTTTAGAGCTAATCTGAGATCAGTTGGTTACTCCCATGACAGTCACACTGCTTGATATTTTTATTAAAACAATATTAAAAAGTAAGCAATTATACATGTACAAAAAAAGAACAGATATGGGGATAAACATATGGGATATGCATTAGGCAGACAATGAACAAAATCAAGTATAATAAAAATGACAAAAATCCAACTACTTTGTAGACTAATTTAAATAAGAAAAGTTATTAATTCACAATATATTAAAAATTAGAAGGCAAAATAACCTTTTAATGTAGAAATACCATATGACCAAGTATAACTGTAATGGTTGATTCAAACTAATAACTATAAATTAACATTCATAGAAGTTGTAGTCATCATTGTTCTTAAGTGGAAAAAAGCAATAATTGAATAAATAATTTATATTGCTCAATGACATATTATTTGTCAATGAAAATTAGTTATTGACACATAAAACTATACAAACATACCTTGAAAATGTGCCAATAAAAAGAAATTAGCCAGAAAGAGCTTATAGTCACATGACATGTCAAGAATAGGAAAATCTTAAGTATTCTTTGCCTGTAGATGGTTGGAGATGAGTGTATTGTGAAAGGACACAGACTTTTTGAAAGAATATAGGTACTAAAATCAATGTAAATTACTCTAAGTGACACTGAAAATACAAAAGTATTTAATTATATTTATGTAAGTGAACATCACAATACTCAGGAATGGTAGAACTAGAAACTTGAGCATAACATGCAATCAATTTTGCTTTTTATGTCAACCGAAACATAGAGAGTAGATGCAACATTCTTCTTGGAGTTATTAAAACCAATTAATGAGCAAGAAAATGGGGTTTTTCTATACCACCAGAACTGACAGCACAGTCTCTAAAATCCTGGATATATCCTTAGATCACAATTATTGTATCCACATTTAAAAACAGATGTTAATCAACTTTCAGAGCCCATAAAGATTAAACAAATAAGGATCAAGATTTCCTGTGGTTGAAATTTTGTCCAGTTGCAGGCAGCATTGCAGGACCAATACAGGCAGGCTTGCTCACCACCAGCCTTCATTGGTCCCTGTAGCCTACAAGCCTTTCTCCATCTGCCAAACCTACCTATTCCCTGGAGACCTCACCTGTTCTCTGAGACAAAGGCTCCATTGGTTTGTATTTCACCAAGAGCTCCAATTGCACTAAGAACACCTATTGGACCAAGAACAGCTACCTGAAATACAGACAACACATGCACCAAGAAGAAGAAGAGAAGGGTACATGCCACTACAAGTATACATTTGACAACAAAAAGAACAATATGATATCACCAGAACCTAGTGGTTCTACAAGAGCAAGACCTGAACATTCCAATATAGAAGAAGCACAAAAAAACTACCTTAAAAGTAACTTTAACACTATTATAAAACTTTAAAGAAAAAAATTTAAAAGTCCTTAAATAGAAAAAAAAGACAAAATAGTTAAGAAGAAATCAATAAATAAATAATGCCAAGAAATCCAATTAAAAGCAATAAAACAGGGAGAAAAAACAGTTAAAGATTGAAAATTGAAATAGAAGCCATAAAGAAGAATGAACTGAAGTAATTATGGAAATGGAACATCTGACTAAATAAACTACAGATGCAAGCATAACAAACATAATGTAAGAAATTGAAGAGAGAATCTCTGGCATGGAAGAAACAATAAAGGAAATAAATTCATCAGTCAAAGAAAACACTAAAGCCAAGAAAGTCATAACACACAACATTCAAAAATCTGGGACACCATAAAAAACTAAACCTGAGGATAATAGAAATAGAAAAATACAAGCTCAAAGTCACAGATAATCATAGAAGAAAATTTTTATAACTGAAAGAAGGAAATGCCTATGAAGATACAAGAAGCTTTCCAAATACCAAATGAACTACTACAGAAACAAAAAGTCCCACTGCCACATAATAATCAAACAACTAAACATACAAAATAAAGAAACAATATAAAAACCTCAAAGACAAAGGCCAAGTAACTTATAGAGGCAAAGTTATGAGAATAAAACCCAACTTCTCAGTGAACACTATTAGGGCCACAAGGACAGATATTAAGAGAAATATTAAGAGATCACTAATGCCAGCCGAGACTACTATACCCAGCAAAGCTCTCAATCACCATAGACAGAGTAAACAAGATAGTCCAAGATAGGCAAACTTTAAACAATACCTATCCACAAATTCAGCCCTATAAAAAGCACTAAAAGGAAAACTCCAACTTAAGGAAGTAAGATGCATCTATGCCTGATGCATAGATGATGCATAAAACACAAGTAATATATAATGCCACAGCAGAAAATCACAAAGAAGAGAAACACACACCATCACCAAAAAAAATAACAGGAATTAGTAATCACTGGTCACAAGCATCTCTTACTATCAATGGACTCAATATCCCTATAAAAAGACACAGGCTAATAGAATTTGTACAAAAACAGAATCTATTCTACTGTTGCACAAGAAACACAACTTCAAAAACAGACACTACGTCAGAGCAAAGCGTTGGGAAAAGACTTTGCAATCAAATGGACTTAAGCAAGCTGATGTAGGTATACTAATATCTAAAAATAATAGACTTCAAACTAAAAATCAATCAAAAGAATTTGGAAAAGACTTTACATATACACCTTAAAAATAAATCGCATCAAGATAAAATCTCAATCCTGAAAATTTAAGTCTCAAATACAATGGCACCTACATAAGTAAAAGAAATATTACTAAAGTTTAAATCGCACATCAAGCCCCACACATTAATAGTGGGAGACCTCAATATCCCACTTTACTACTAGACAAGTCTGCTATACAGAAACTTAACAGAAAAATAATAAATCTAAGAGATATTATAACTAAAATGGACTTAATAAATATATACAGAACTTTCCACTGAAACACAAAAAAATATAACTTCTTCTCAGCCCTTATTGTAAGCTTGATTCCATACTTGGTCATAAAGCAAAATTAATGGGCAGATAAATCATTTGAAATTGAAAACCAAATAACAAAAAAGTCAATGAAGTCAAAGCTGGTTGTTTTAATAGAGTGATAAAAAGTAGAAAAAAAATCCATCTTCTCATCTTAAAAATAAAGAAAGGAATATAACTCACTAGGATGAGAAATGAACACAGAGACCTGTTATGCATGCCCAGGGAGTGTAGAGAATAACAAAATAATTTTGAGAACAACTTTATCCCCACAATTTTATAGTCAAGTTACAAGCACAAATTTCTTTAAACACAAGCATTTACAATGTTTTAATGGTTTTCAAATAGTACACCCTAGCCTACATCGAAATCAAAACTGGAGTCACACATAAATCCTGTTCATTGTATGAATAGGCAAATAGGTATGAATTAATGTTCTCTTCCATTTCCAAGTCCCCACAAGTATGTTTGTGAGTGATCAGTGACATCATCTGACCCTACCTCAGGGGACAGAGAGAACTGGTCCTACATAAACTTTGGACAATTACTGCATCTTTAATGAATCATATAGAATCTGGACTCCTCTGGGATGCAGAGCCTCTTGGGTTCAGAGATGGCTAGAAGGGAACATGTAAGAAGGGGTTGACTTCAGAGACTGTTCTTTCTTGTGTTTCTAATAAGTAGAGGTGACAGGATTTAAAGCAGAGCCCTCAATATACATTCAATTATCCTAAGAAATTGTCAAGAGGTACCTTATTGTCCTACAACCTATGTATTTGGCATTTCCAATTTTGTGATAATATTACTGGCAGTTTTCAGGTAACGTTTTGTGTCATTTCTATACTTGCAAAGTTTTGTCATACTGTAGAAATAGCCTGTTCCAGAGTTTCATTGGCAATAATTTCGATGATGATCAGGTTTATTATAATTACTTACAGGGTGATTCATTATCTTCTTTTCAACCTAACATGTCTTTATAGGGTAAGGGCAATGCTGGAGTTTTTAAGTCTTATTTTAAAACACCTTTAGATTTGGAATATTAGTAAATTTGGAACAGATTCCCTGTCCGAAGGAAGTCAGAATTCTGTAACTGCAAGTAATGCATGTACTTCCTCCTTACTGAAACATATTGACCAGAGTATTGATATCACTAAAAGTCCATTTATAAATTTAATATCAGCTTTAAATGTAGAGTCAGTGCTTTCAGAGAATTCCAGGTGAGTTCCATGTTTATTAACTGGGTAGAATCATTTTCTTGGGAAATTCTCATCTGCTATTCAGGTCAAAATTGAAGAAGTAAAGTTCATAGGTCAGAAGCAGCAAACTTCAAAAGTGATCTTTGATTTGTAATATCTGTATGTAAGCCTACAAGATGCATTTATTATGCCAATTATACTTTTATCAATAAAAACTCAGGAGTCAGCTAAAATAATAAGAACCTAAATGACCAGAGAAGCAGGCAAGAAGCAATCAAAGACTTTCTCACTCTATTCTTTCTCTAGCCAAAAGGGGTAGGGTTAGGTTCTAAATCCCTTCCAATTACTTCCTGTGTCTCTTTATACACGTACTCAGTCTTCAAAAGCCTCTATGTCTAATTTCAGGTAGCTAGTAGCTAGCTCTGATTCAAGGTTAACTTTATTGCCAGTCTAAGAAATGTAAGAATGTGATCAATATATCCCCCAAAACACCTATATAATACACGGGCCACACTCACTTACAGAGTAAGAGTAATTCTAAGAAATTAGGTACACGATTTCACCTATATCCCCTTCCCATTGTCACCAAACATAGCATTCAAGTGTTAAATTGTTGATTTAGCTGCACTAACAGGAACTAGTAAGATGAAGACTCCAGCAGATGGACTCAGATAATGACAGTGGAAGTATTTCCCACTCCCCACCTCCTTGTGTGTGTGTGTGTGTGTGTGTGTGTGTGTGTGTGTGTGTGTGTGATATTTATTTTCTTCTATTATTTTTCAGTAAGAGGTGAAACTCGAGGATTTGGGCATGCTAGAAACTGTAGTTCCACTGAACTAAATGCTCAGGCCCATACATTTCTTTGCCTCTCCTTAACTTCTTTGCCAGCTTTGATAAAGACTAGGGTTTATTAGACAGACTTACCTAGAATAAGTCAAGGACCTGTTTTAAGATACAGTCCACACATTTGGGAACTTATAAGTACAATAGAAGCAGACTGAAGTCCCTGAGAAGAATGGAAGTGTAGTCTCAAATACAAGGCAGTTTGAATAAAGTTCATCAAGAGACTGTAGATTTTCTGTTTCTCCCTCCAAATGCTGATATGAGGTCATCATGTTATGAATGGTTAGGGTTATTTTACAATGACTTAATCTCAATTACTAATTTAAATGTTAACAACAGTATAAAATAACCTCACAGAAATATCCAAAACTATAATTTGACAAAATTGCTGTCAGAACTAGGCAAGTTCCTAACATAATTAACTAGATCAAGTAAAATTGATAGGTATAGATATCTGAAAATGAAGGCATGAAGATAATCATAACCGCTTCTTCACAAACTTCCTACATTATATAAAATACATATATATTTTCCTACATTAATGTCGATGGATCATATGTATTGAAGCATAAAAATATGAGTCATTGGTATTATTTAAAAGAGTTTTTCATCTTACTACCCTAATACTCCCCATGAATACACAGTTGCATCTGTAAACCTAATCACAGAGTATCTAATTTTCATGCTAAAAGTTTTAAGTTTAGTGTTTTTATATTTTGGGGAAAATGGGAGAATTATTTAGATTGAATGTGCATTTTTGTCTTATATTTTATTTTTTTATTTTTTATTTTTTTATTTTTTTAAATTTTTTTTAATTTTTTTTGTCTTATATTTTAAAGAGTCTTTGTCACAGCCTGTAGCATAGTCAGGAAATCTCTGACTATGAGTGACACTGAGTAACATCCAGGCAAGATTGGCCTTGCTGCAATATGAGGGCAGGCATGGCCATTCCTATCTAAAATAACAATCTGGTAAAAAAAAAAAAAAAAAGCTGTGAACCAGTGGTCAGGACCATCAGTATTTGTGAGGTAAGTACAAGATGCTGAGGAAAGATCATAATAGGTCCTACTGTGTGTAATGACATGAGGAGGTTTAACTTAGCATATAGCATGTTATATTGTGGAAACATAAGAGGGACAAGATATTCCATAGAGGAAAGCATGTCATAGGAAACATGAGCATCAAATCATAAGTGTTATTTGAAGTACAACATTGTATAATAAAAAGATGCAGGCACTGTGAATTCATGATAGGCTGTAAAGGTTGCTAAAATTTGGGTAAGAAAAGATCATTTGTGCACATGATAGAAATTTTGGCCTTAAGGACAAGATGGTCATCTGAATAATAAATCAGGAATGAAAGGATTGAATCTAATAATGCCATTGTGGTTCAAACATACTGAAGAAAATAGTGGTTAGACTTGGGATAAGAAGCATGAGTTGGAGTTTAATAGTGACTGCAATATTTCAGGCAGGATATAATGGCATCCATTTCTAAGAATATTATTGGATGGTTTTCAATGCCTGAGAAAATGAAGATGAGAAAGTATATGTTGTTCTAGATTGTAGTTCAAGGTAGAAAAAATGTAATAAAACTCATATAATAAATCCTGAATTTGTATTTTCATATTATGAGAGAAAGAGATGTGGGAGATAGAAGCTGTTGGGGAAGAAAGGATTGATTATCTCTTGGAATGCATTGAGCTTCAGACAACTGTAGGGGAAATATCATAGAAAATAATTAGTCAGCAATGCCATAGGAAATTTTGTAGGTTAGAGAAACAGCCACATCAGGCTTTTAATTGGTAATCTAACATATTAAAGTATTTGGGGGCTCATATAAAATGAAGAGGATTTGGTGTATAAAATAATTTAAGAAAATTCACAGCAAAAAAACTACAGAATGGAGTGAATTACAGTTGCCTGTGATACACACAGGAAAGAGATATGTCAATATATTGTGGATATCAAAAGCAATTAGGAGTAATTAGACCATGCTATATTGTTTTATCATGCTAAGGCAATATTGAGAAAAGCCATTCATGACTGTAATGACTGAACATACTTTAATATAGACATTACAGTAACTTTGATGAGAGCAAAATTAATTACTAAAAAGCATGCAACATACCATGTGCATATCAGAAACATGTCTATTTTTATATGGACACGAAATGGGATAGTGTCAGCAGGTATATAGAATTGGCTTAGCATGTCATCACTTACCAAGAACTACTCAAGAAATTAAAAGATTAAGGTTATTTCATGACATAGTGAAGCAAAAAATATAAAATTTACAGAATAAAAAAATATTCTTTCTAAGGGAAAAGAGATTGAATAGTAGAGTTGATGTATCTTACACAGGTTCAACTATGATAGGAGTTTACAAAATTATTAATTATTTTTCTTAAAATCATTGGAGGAGGCAGATCATGACTGGAAACAATAAAACTATTATCTCTCAGTTCCTCCTTCTTGGCCTGCCGATCCCTGAAGAGTACCTGCACCTGTTCTATTCACTGTTCCTGGCCATGTACCTCACCACTGTCCTGGGAAATCTCATCATCATCATCCTCATTCTACTGGACTCCAATCTCCACACACCCATGTACCTCTTTCTCAGCAATTTGTCCTTCTCTGACATCTGCTTTTCCTCTGTCACAATGCCCAAATTGTTGCAGAACATGCAGACCAAGGACCCATCTATCACCTATGCAGGTTGTCTGACACAAATTTTCTTTTTAATGGTTTTTGCAGACATGGAGATCTTTCTTCTTGTGGTGATGGCCTATGACCGCTATGTGGCCATCTGCTTCCCCCTTCATTACACCAGCATCATGAGCCCCAAGCTCTGTGCTTGTCTATTGCTGCCTCTGTGGATGTTGGCCACATCCAATGCCATGATGCACACCCTGCTTGTGGCCAGATTATCTTTTTGTGAGAAGAATGTGATCCTCCAATTTTTCTGTGACATATATGCACTCCTGAAGCTGGCCTGCTCAGACACTTATGTTAATGAGCTAATGATATTTATTGTGGGAGGGCCTATTATCATTGTACCATTTCTACTTATTGTTATGTCCTATGCAAGAATTATATCCTCCATTCTCAAAGTTTCTTCTACCCAAGGCATCTACAAGATTTTCTCCACCTGTGGTTCCCATCTTTCTGTGGTGTCTTTATTCTATGGTACAATGATTGGTCTCTACCTTTGTCCATCAGCTAATAACTCTACCATAAAGGAGACTACCATGGCTATGATGTACACAGTGGTGACTCCCATGCTGAACCCCTTCATCTACAGTCTAAGGAACAGAGACATAAAAGGGTCCCTGTTAAGAGTTATCTGCAATGAGAAAATCTATGTGTAATGGTAGCACTAGGAATTTTTACCCATTTTTATGCAATAAACATAATTATGTTAATATTTTATGTCAGATGTACCTCACCATATAACCTATATGAAGGGCATACTACATAAGTGTTAAATACATAAAAGAGAAGATGTAACACATAATGGAGAGAAGCCCTATGGATGTAATTAGTGTTATAAAGCCTTTGCACAACATAGTCATCTTCAATGGCATAAAAGAACACATACTGGAGAGAAACCATATGCGTGTAATTACTGTAGTAAAGCCATTTCATGTCAAAGTAGTCTTCAAGTGCATAGAGGAACACATACCTGAGAGAAACTGTATGAATATAATCAGTGTAGTAAAGCCTTTGCATGAGATAGTAGTCTTCGACAGCATACACGATCACATACTGGATAATGTCATCAGTGTGAAAAGGCTCTGTATACCCCAGTCATCTTCAAATGCCTCAAAGAACACATTTTTGTAGGCAATCACTATGAATGCAATCAGTGTGGTAAAGTTTTAGCAATCACAAAAGTCTTCAAAGGCATAAAAGAACATATAGAAGAGAGAAATCCTATGAATGTAATCAGTGTGTTAAAGGCTTTGCATATCAGAATCATTCTTAAATACATAAAAACACATAATTAAAAACACAATGAATATAATCAATTTGGTAAATAGTTTGAATATATCAATAATTTTCAAAATTATGAGGAAAATATGCTGGCAAGAAACCATATATATATATATATATATATATATATATATATATATATATATATAGGTATGTGTTTGTGTGTGTGTATGTGTGTGTGCGTGCGCGCGCATGCACGTATGTATTCAGCGTGGTCAAATTTGTCATTTTAGACCGGGACCTGTGCTCTCTGCGGCGTCCCAGCTCACTCTGGAGCAGGGGCAGCTGAACTCTGCACCTGGCCACACCCGCAGCCCCTGCTGCTCAGGGAATCTACTAAGAGCCCTACTGCGACCCTGAACTGAGTAAACTGAGCAAACCAACTGCAGAGGTCTATGAGGGGCGGATTCGAACCCTGACCAGAGGTGAGGAGGGCTCGGCGGGCCTCAGCGCCTGTATCCTGGCCTGGGAGGGAGAGTTGACCTCACACTGCTTCCGGTTCCGCCACCAGGACCTGTGCTCTCTGCGGCGTCCCAGCGCACTCTGGAGCAGGGGCAGCTGAACTCTGCACCTGGCCACAACCGCAGCC
>PVIH01028874.1:0-14507 GCA_004025045.1 Sigmodon hispidus | reverse complement strand
CCGCCGAGCCCTCCTCACCTCTGGTCAGGGTTCGAATCCGCCCCTCAGAGACCCCTGCAGTTAGTTTGCTCAGTTCACTCAGTTCAGGGTCGCAGTAGGGCTCCTAGTAGATTCCCTGAGCAGCAGGAGCTGCGGGTGTGGCCAGGTGCAGAGTTCAGCTGCCCCTGCTCCAGAGTGCACTGGGACGCCGCAGAGAGCCAAATCATATCTTTTTCATGTAGAGGTAATGCTATTTATTTCTTTTCAATTACTATACATTTCATTATTTTCTTGCTTTATTAAAGTGGTTAGGACCTTCCAGTACTATGTTGAGTAAAAGTGTATACAGCCAATAGCTTTCACTATTCCTGATGGTGAGTATCAGCATTAAATCTTTTACAACTAAGTAGGGATAGATTATTGTAGGCATACAAATGGTGATGTGCTTGATTCAGAAAAGATAAATATTACTACTCTATGCCATGATATTCTATAGTTCCATAGCAAAATATTAAAACAGAAATAAAAAGGGATAGTAGAATAAATCAGAAAAATGGCATGACAATATAGCCTAAACCAATAAACTCCAAAGAGCTTCAAAGTAAATTTAAATTTACAGAATGTCAGTTCAGTCCTCGTTCTGAATCTTCTACCTCTCAGGCACAGCAGCCAGCAGAATATTTGTGACTGTGACTGAAGCTTAAAATAAGTGGGGGTGGAGATAGGTCTTTGACCATAACAGTGCACAGGAAACTGCCTGTGCCATCTAGCATATCAACTGGCTTTGCAAGCACCCAGCCCAGATGTGTTAGGCCTATGGACACAGACCCTTTTATAAGCCTTGCTCAATGGTTGTCTGTGAGCCAAGGGTTGCCCAGCTACCCCCCGGCCCCGGGCATATTGGGTATTTGCCAGCCAATGACAGAGTTCACACTCTCCAGACTTTGTTCTGCCTTCATGTTGATGGGAAAAGTATCTTCCATAGTATAAGTGTCCCAGGATACTGCAAGTACAGTTGCTGGCTGGCAGGGCTCAGGCTACTCTTTATTGTATGCAAGCTGTGGGCATCAAGCGCTGATTCAGAAAACATTTACTGAGAAGACACTAAATGTGGAGTAACTCAGCAGCCTACTGCGCAAGACATAGGGAAGCAACATCCATAAGCACAACTTGGTACAGATCCCAGTCAGATGCTGAGGATAAAAGACCTGATGAGGAAAAGCCCACAAGAATGGATAGAATTCCAGCATGGACAAGGCATCATGGGGATGGGAAAATTAATTTTGTGTGAGTGAGCTAAATGAAAGCTTGTGGAAGATGCTTAGAAAATGTGTGAGAAGGGAAATAGTGACAGAGCGATGAAAACAAGTCTCAGTTTGGAGAATTTACCAAGCTACAAGTCTTTTGAGTAAAATGATATTTGGGGGGCAAAGTGGGATAGAAGAAACACATGACCAGAATAATAAAATGGGGTGGTTTTCTACTTCAAATCATCTTTCATGAAAGCACTCTGATAGTATCTGTTATCACTGCACATTTCCCACACAAGCAATTTAAAGTCCTGCCATGATTAATGATTCAATCAAGTCACAGGCACAGATTCTGAGGCAATATATGGAAGTAGATTTTTAATGGCAAATTTTGCCTATATCTCAGGCCTCTACTCCAGAGATTCTCACTCTTAATCATGGATGTGATTCTATGGAGCTATGGTGTAAATATGGTTTGTATCTACCAAGACTCATACTGAAGTGTGGTTCTCAGAGTGTGAGTGTCTTTAAAAAGGTGGAACCTTTAAGCAATGGGGTCTGGTTGATGGTAATTAGGTCACAGTGGCACTACCATTAGAAGAAATTAATGACTCATCTCATTTATGTGGGTTAGGGCTCATGAGGCTGGATTTGTTGCTGTGAGAACAAGTTGTTACATGTTTATTCCTGGTGTTTGTCCCCTTCTACAGGTGACTGCTTGTCACTCTCATACACATGATGCTGTCCCCTGTGTTATGAAACAGCAGGAGGCTTTTGTATGCTGTTGCTTCCAGGTATCAGACCTCTCTTCTTCCAAACTATGAGTTACACAAACCTCTTTTCTTTATAACATCCTCAACCTTGACATAATATAAATGAAGGCACACTAAACAGTTTATGCAATGAATTAGCCACTGTAGACAGTACCTGGAGTCCAGGACCCTGGTGGATTCACCATAGTATAGGGCTAAGCTATACTCCTCAGAACAGGACGCAATGCCAAATAATGGACATTCACTCACACGAGATACTTTTAACCTGGGTGGTAATAGGTGGCTCCAAATCCATTTACTTTCATAACAATATTGAAGACTGGCTAGCTGAAGTCCTGTTGTTTCTTTTCACTACAACAAACCTCAGAGCTTCTTTTTATTCTTTGAGGTTTATTATTTTTTTGTTTTGTTTGGTTTTTGTTTTTTCTGTAACTATCACTGGAATAACAATTAATTTGGAGTCTTATAACCATCTCCATAGTCACAATGCAAATCTGTTACCTCTCTCTGTCTCTCTCTCACACACACACCCTCACCCTTGACACCCAGTAATGTTATTTTTATTGTCATTTTAATGTATGATTTTCACTCTGAAGTTGCAATGCAAGTTGATTCTTGTTTTCCATGTAGTATCATGCACTTAAGCTCATTCTGGGTCTCTGCCCGTACTGTTAGCTTAGTTTTGGTTATTGCTAAATGATATGTTATGGGATAGATATACAATAGTGTATTAACTACTAATCCACTGAAGAACAACTGCTTGCTTCCAGTTTAGGGTTTTATGTTTTTTAAAGGTAAATATCCTTCTTTGTTTTATTTTTTTTTATTTGTTTTTGTATAATCTATGTACAAGTCCTTCAGTAGATATGTAGTTCATAAAAATTTTCTTTAGGTTTATATCTTTAGTTTTTTATTTTCTAAATATTATCTGTTTGGAACAAAAAACACTTAGTTTTATATGAATCAACTAATCTATTTTTGTGTATTTATGCATGCATGCTCATATACATATGTGACTGTGAGTGGTTGAGCATATGTATTCACATATATGGATGCCAGAGGACAACCTATGTTATTGTTCCTAAGGAGCTATGGCTGTTTTATGACAGGGCCTTTTACTGAGACTGGGGGGTTTCCAAGTAGATTAGACTAGCTAGTCAGTGAGCTGCAGGGTCCCACCTCTTGCCACTTTTGTAACACCAGGTTTACAAGTATATGCCTTGACATCCACCTTCCTATATGTGTGCTGGGAATAAAACTCAGGTCTTCATGCTTGGCTACAAACACTTTAACTAATTGAGTTGTATCATTGAGAATATTTTCTATTGTTTTTTTACATCTATTTATATCATGTATGTATGTTTGGGCATATGTGTACCATGGCACATATGTGGAGGTCAAAAGATAACTTATGAAAATCAGTTCTCTCCAAGATCTTTTCACCCACACCCAATTTCTTTTTTAAGAAACTATTTTTACTTTGTATGCATTGGTGTTTTGCCTGCATGCATGTCTGTGTGAGGGTGTCATATCTCCTGGAACAGAAATTACAGACAGCTGTGAGCCTTTATGTGGGGGCGGGGAATTGATCCTGGGTCTCTGAAATAGAAGTCAGTGCTCTTAAACACTGAGCCATCTCTCTAGCCTCATCCTATCTAATTTCTTGAAGACTTTTTGAAAACCATAAATAGTTGCTGGGCTTTGTCATATGACTTTCTGCATTGATCAGATTTATCTGTCTACCTTGGGCTATTGCTTAACCAATTACTCTTCTGATTGGCAAAAATGAAGCCGACTTGCACACTTGGAATAAACCCCAGTTGGTTAAGATGTATCAATGGTGTTACACATTGTTAATTTCTATTGCTAACATCTTTGTAGAGAATGCTTGTGTTTCTGAGACTGACTGGAGCATACAGATCTTTTTCTTTGCTTTGCCATACAATAAAACTGGTTCATTAAATGGCTTTGCAAACGTTTTGTCCTCTTCTGCTTTCTGGAAGAGACTATGTAAAATTGCTTCTAATTAGTCTCACTGCATTTGGTACCATGCCTCACTTAAAACTATCTGGGTCTGGATATGTCTTTCTCAGAGCATTTTAAACCATAAATTCAGTCTCTTAGACATGAAAATTATCTAATTTGTATTGGGCAAGTTTTTAAAGTTGTCATTTTTCAAGAACTTGCCTATTTTCTCTAAATTGTTAAAATTTACAATTGTTCAGAATTTCTCTTTATTACTCTTTGTATCATTCATGTCTTTATTACTTTTTGTATCATTCCTGATGTTGATTGCTGATACATCTCAGGATTGGTTTTTCTCTGTCAATATTGTTAGACATTTGTCACCTTTATTGACTTTACTTGTTTTGATGATTTTTGTCTTTTTAATTTTAATTTTATTGACTTACCTTCTTCATTATTTTTTCTTTCTTGTTTTGTGTTATTTATTTTATTTATCTTTGTGTAACAGAAACTTGGATAGCTGACCTCAGATTTTAAGTGAGAACTTTTCTTCTTTGCAGTATAGTCAGTTAGTAGCACACCTTACCTTCCCATTGCTTTAGCTGTGGCTTCATTTTTATATATTTGGCTTTTTCTTATATTCCACTGTGGTCACAGTTCACAGAACATGTTCTATGTAATTTCAATGATTTTGAATGTGATGAGGTTTGTTTTACATCTCTGGATATGATCTATTATGGTGAATGTTCTGTAAGTACTTGAAGAAGATACCTCCTCTGCTGTTGCTAAGTGAAGTGTTATATAAATGCCAATTAGATCTTGTTAGATGATAGTGTTGATATTTTTTTGACTAGTTAGTCTATCAATTGTTGAAAAAGTAGTATTAAGGTCTCCAACCATAACTGCGAATTTGTCTATTTCTCCTTGTAAAGTAAGTATCTATTTGCTTCACATATTTTGTAGTATATTATTTAGTTATTCACAGTTATGATATAATGTGTTTTTGATGCATTGATTCTTTCCTTGCTCTAAAGTACACTTTATTTGATATTAACAGTCGCTCCCCTTTACCATTGACAAATGCTTGTATGATATTGCTTTTCCATCTTTTCATTTTGACTTGCCTATGTTTTTTTAAAAATTTTGTGTGTATATGTATGTGTTGTATGTGTATGGATGTGTGTGTATATGAGATAGATTAGATAGATAGATAGATAGATAGATAGATAGATAGATAGATTAGATTAGATATATAAAGAGGGATGCATGTACTTGTATATGGAGGTCAAAGGATAGCTTGAAGGAGTCAGTTTTATCCTTCTGCCATGTGGGTCCCAGAGATAAAACTTGGTTCTTCAAGTTTTGCAGCAGGTACCAGTGCCAATATTATAATATTGAAATAAATTTCATTTGGACAACTAGGTTGGTCATGTTCCTTAATCCATTCTTCCAATATCTGTCTTCTTGGAATTCCCTTTGCACCATTTATTTTTTAAGAATATCCATTTCTATAATGTCATAGTGGTTTTCTAGGCCTTACCTTGTTCATATTCTGTTATCTTGTAACTTGCTGATGTCACAGTTTTCCAGTTTTAGTAAGATGTACATACCTTGATCTCATTTGTATTTCTCTACTCCCTCTCCTTTCATACTTCGGTTATATTTAATGTTTCTATGTTACAGATTCCATGCTTAATAGATCATAACCTTAGTTTTCATCATCAATATAGCATAGAAAATTTCAGAGACTCATATATGTACTGATATTCTATGTTGTCCTTCATTCCTGAATTCTCATTTATTTTTGATGTAAAGAATGTCTTTTAGTCATGTTTAGGTTAGGTGTGCTTATTACATGGTCTCTTGATTTTCTTTTGCTAGAATGTGTTCATTTTATTTGAATATATGGAATTTTGAATATAGATAAGAGGTGATGTACAGGGATTACTTCAATGCTGTGTATCTAGAATAATAAGAATCCAATAGTGAATGCTCTTTGCTGAGAAATGAAATGATAGTGACCTTAACTATTTTGCCTTCAACACCATCAAGACCAGAGAGGGAAAATATATTACCTGAAGGTTGGAAGAATGAGAGAGTAACTTCCAAGATTTAGGAGATGACAATGACAGTCAGCTACCTGGACAGTCACCCATAGCTTCTCTGTATAGTTGGAACATCCACCTTTCTGGCTACTGGCCTAGGATGTCTAACAAATCTCTTCAGTAGGAGGGTATTTTTGGCAGAGATGGTCTTATCCTGTCTAGGCAGGCTTGAGCAGTCTCTATCCTTCATCCTGCTTGTCCATATCAGACAGTTCGCATGATGACAGCAGTCGGGGCAAGTGCAGTGCTTTTCCCATCAGACCATTATCCACCAAAGAAGACAAACTCTTTGTGAGATGTCCGTGATGCTCACCACCACCTCAGGAAAGGAACAGTGATGCCAGGAGTTGTCGTGTCCCTCAAGGCTGAATTCTGGGTAACAAAATATTAAATGCCATATTCTCTAGGTCTATGAAGTGGTTGAAGATGCCTGTCTATCTGATATATTCTAGTGTGTTTCTAGGAAGCCTGTGTAGCATGACTGTTACATGACAAACCTGAGTAATGGTGATCTGCAATTTCAATTAACGAAAAGACTGAAGCTTACATTGTAAAAATAAGCAATCTATAAATGAGTGTACAGCTTCTGCATAATGACTTCAAGTAGGACAATGTTATGAACATTAACCAGGGTACACATATCATTCAAAGTGACAACAGTATCCTAAATATATATCATTATACAAAATATCTAAACAGAGGTATACAAAACATCTTATACATATATTATGACTAATATAATTATACATTATGAATAGTATAAATTGAGGTAGAACTTGCATATTGTAAATGACAATAATATGCTTAATATGCATTAATGTGCAAAATATTTTAAACAGAAGTAGAAACATGTGCAAAATTGGGCAATTATACACTCAATTTTATATAAATATAGAGATTACCTTAGACATATAAAACAATTTTAAATTTAAATTTGTATCAATATACAGATTATCTCATGTTGTATTAAGTTTCCTGGCCCGTTTGGGGCCAGAGAGTTTGTCACCCTGCGTGCGCGTGCGGCAGATGTTTTGTACCTGGCATGCGCAGCTGAGGTTTGTGCCCCAAAGAAATGAATAAGACACTTATATTACTTCAAAATGTTTGGCCTATGTCTTATGCACATTACTAGCTAGCTCTTTCATCTTAATTCAACCCATTTCCATTTATCTTCCCACCACGTGGCTCAGCCCGTGGCTGAGCCTCGTATCTCTACATGTCTGTCTTCTTCGGGGGTCGGATGGAGAATGACTAACTCCACCCTTTCTTACCTGCTTGCTCTCTGATTCTCCACCCACTTCTATGGTGCTGTGCATAGGCCAAAACAGTGCTTTATTTACAGCATACAAAGAACATTCCACCACAATCTCATTCAAACATATAAAATAATTTCCCATTTGTATCAATATACAAGCATCTATACCATGGTAATTTGTCTGTGGCTCATATTTGGCTAATAATTGTTTATAGTTAGATATAATAGTCTACCTATGTCTTTTCTATCTATTCACCTTTCTCTTATTTAAAAAGGATTCCTGAGTCTATATTATTGTTCTACCCTGAACCTAAATTTAACTTATAAGCACCCTATCAAAGTGATAATTATCCAAAACTCTAGAGGACAAAACTTACCAGGAGAGGGGCATAGTTTTTCATTAGGTTGCTTCATGCTGACTTGTGGGTGGTGGTATCTCTGTGGGGTCCTGTAAAATCTCAAACAATGGTTAAGTCCTAATGAACTGACTATAAACATATATAACCATTCTCTGAGTACTGAATAAGTCCACCTGGAAATCTTGTTAAAGATATGACATAAAGCTATCTTGCAACTGTCCTAAATGGTCTATATTTCAAAAGTAATCATAGAGTGATATACAGCAGGTTCTTTCTTTCTTTATCTCTGTCTCTGCATCTCTTAGATTTCTTTTGATGTGGTGGGGGCTCAATCTTCCTTCTGGATGCTTTGGAGAGTTTTGGTAAGAGAAATTGTTGTTTATAGTGGAGAATCTAAGAAGTATTAATAACAAGTGAAGATTTTAAGTCTTCAGGAGAAAATTGTGTGCAGATAAAATTCTTAGATAAAAAAGGAAATACAGAGAGAAGTAGGATTAAAGATAATAGCAAAATAACATTGATCCCTGTATATTCCAACTATCTTCTGTCCCATACCAGGTAGCTTTTCTGATATGAGACAGAATCTCTCAAGTTTTCTTTACCAATGTGCTTGAGTTTAGAGAGGGGGAAACCCATTACTTCAACTCCAAAGCCAGCTTTATTCATAATCAAACCAGGACCACAATTTTTAAAAGAAATACAGATGTAAAGCAGTGAGAATTGAGAAATTACCCAATAATGCATATTGGTGCCTAATGTCCTTATATTCCTTTGTAGTCCTTTCATATGTCATCTACCTTCAGCTTTAGATGTCTGAGTATTCAGCATCCTTTTAATGTCTGGAAGATGGTTGTATCTATGCTTCTGTAAAGACAAAAATGAGACCCTGCCCCAGCTTTGTTAGTTAAATGTTCCTTACCAAATATCCAATTGTCATATCAGCATATGAGTCATTACTTCTCCTCAGGAGGGGTCTCCTTTTTGAATCAGCTTCTTATCAATCTTGTTGGCACCCATATTTTTCTTCTCCCATGGCAACAAAAGCAAAACCCCCTATTCCACTGAAGCAAATATCCCTGCTTCCATTCTAAAGTTAATACATCCTTAAAATAAATAAGTTGGTTCAACTCAGAAGTCTTTTATATTATCCAGTGTCTCTCTGCATTCAAAGTTCTTTTCTCATCAGCATTAAGAAAATTCAAGGTCAACAAATCACTATGTAATCTCATCCTAGACTGGGCCTCCCCAGAAGCTGGGAATACAGGTTTGCGCCACCGTGCCCAACTTGGTTAGCATACAGCTAGGCACCCACACATGTCCACAAAGTTCAGTGCCAAGAAGCTTGTTCTTCTGCTGGTTGTGGTGGTGCACACTGGTAAGATTTGCTGAAAGAGGCAGAGGCAGGAGGATCACAAGTTTGAGGTCAGCCTGGGCTACATAAAATGGTGACACCAACTCTGACTTGTAGCACACTAAATTCTATAATAACAAAGCTGTATACAATTATAGTGATGAAACAACCCACTTTAAAAGGCCATCAATAGCTACTGCTCCCAACACAGGTGGAGATCACAGTCCCCCAGTTCCACACACGTGCTCAACTCGGCAGCTTCCAGGGTGGGGCTAAGAGTGGAGGTGTGGGCTAGGAGCCTGGGCTGTGGTGGGTAGACCTGGCTAGCATGGGGTAATGCCCAATGTTAGGCACCAATTATCACTGAAATTATTCAGATACAATATACAATATAAATATTAATATTTATTGGGGGGGGAAAGCAAGGACTTACAGATACAAAGAGCAATTCTAGGAGATTCAGAATTCCCACATGGGCTGTTCAGCTTACTCCCAGGGAGTGTAGGAACAAAGCTGGCCATCTGGTCTGTGTTCCTGGGCCTTGATTGAACCTGGCCACACCCCATCAGGGGTTGGATCTTCTGAGATCATTAGGATATGCCGAGGTCACTAGCACTTTCCTCTATAACCCCAACATTCCACAATAGTTGTGGTTCATGGGTTCTATAGCCAGGTAGTACTATTGATTACTTTTCTTCCTTGACAACAATTTGCAATAATGTAAGAGCTAGTCTTAAGGAGGATGCTTGCAGGTAATTATCTGCTCATTCATCCAATCCTATGTCCAGAGTGTGTGGCATCTTCAGCAATAAGGTCTTTCTTACCTTTAAGTCCTGGGGAAAAACAATAGCCTGTGTTGTTTTGGGAGTCTCTTGGACTTCCCCAATATACAACTCAAAGGGAAACTTTCCATTCCTGGTGCTAGGTATTTTGTTAGATTGTTCATGATTTTTTGAGGGGAACATTATCACCCTAAGTATTTTAACTTTATTTTGGATTATTTATATATGTATGCAAATATACTTATATGTGTATTTTAAGTAAACACAAAAAATCTTGCTGTTCTTTATTCTTCCCCTTGTGATGGTTGATTTTTTTTGTCAACTTGACACAAGTCTAGACATATCTTGGTAGAGAGAATCTCATTTGAAAAAAATGCCTCTATCAGATTGGGCCTGTGGGGCATTTTCTTAATTAATTAACTACCACTGTGAGTACTGTCACACTTGGGCAGCTGTATCTGGGTTCTGTAAAAATGTAGGCTGAGCAGGCCATGAGGAACAGCCAGTACTTTCCATGTTTTCTGAGGTAGTTCTTGCCTCTAGGATCCTGCACAAACTTCTTTCATTGATGAAGTGTGACATGCAAATTCTAAGATGAAATAAACACTTTCTTCCCCACATTGCTTTGGCTATGGTATTTATCACATCAATAGAAATCCAAGATGTACCCTACCCCTCTCATTTTCCCATTTTCCCCTTCATATCACCTGTGTCCTACTATTTTCTTTTCTAGGGATATTTCTCTACCCACATGGTCCCTTTTTACTTTTCTGATTTCTGAGGTTACATAGTCATTTTAAATAAAAGACATGTCTTGTTTGTGAGTTTTTTTGTTTTCTTTCAAAATTTTATTTAATTATTTTTTTGTTGTACTCAGGATTAAAAATAGCTAGGGTCTTATCCATGCTATTCAAGTGCTCTACTTTTGAGCTCCATAGCCAGGTGTTTGCTTGTTCTTTAATTGTGCCTAATGAGCATTCCAGATTGGAAGTATCCATAGTACCATATCTGAGAAATATGAGGGACCACAGGAAAATAAATCAATGACAATGTCCCTAGATAATTCTTTCCACCTTTTAGAGGTATGTTGTTTTGATTGTTGGGTTGGAAATTTCCACAGGGGTCCTGGTCCACCATGGCTATGCCTAAAAATATCAATAAGAAGTGCAAACCCATGCCAGGAACTGTGCTTTCTCAATGCTTCTTATATATTATTATCTCATTCAAGCCACACAATAGTTGTGTGAAACAACTACAAATATCTCTATTTGTGATGGCTATCATTGTTGGAAACTTGACTGGGTTTTGAATAAACTAGGAAACACACCTCAAGGATGTATGTGAGGGTATTTACAGAGAATATTAACTGAAAAGGTAATCTCCACTATTAATTTAGATTGTACCATCCTGTGTGATGGGGTCTGAAAATGAATAAAAAGGTAGATGGAGGAAGCAAACTGAGTACCCATAGTGGAATTATGTTGTTATATTGTAAATAATTGTCCCACTTATTTGTTAATAAAAGGACTGATTGGCTGAAGGCAGACAGGGAGTGTGGGCAGGGATACCAGACTAAGAAAACTGTAGGGATAGGCAGAGCAGAGATGCCAAAGAGACCAGCAGAGAAGCAAGCAGATACAGAGGACACCTATGCTGCTTTGAGAAAACGTACAGAGCCACATGGATGAACAAAATAGGTTCATTTAAGAGTAAACAGTTAGCAAGTTATAAGAGTAAAGAGTTAGCAAGTTATATGCCTGAACCCCAGGTCAATCAGCAAGCAGAGTGTAAATAATATAAGTGTCTGTGTGATTCTGCGGGACTGCAAATCTGTGCTTCTGGACTGCAGGTCTGTTGGTTAGAACCTCAGGGCCAGGATGGAAAGTCTGGCCCAGAAAATTACTACTACAGGTACCTGTGTTCATTTCTCTTTGATTCTTGACTTTAGACACAGTATGGTTCTCTCATACTCCCACCTCCATTATAAGAGACTATTCTTTCTTACACCATGGGTAAAATTAAATCCTCCCATTCTCAAGTAGCAACTGCTATAAATTTTGTTACAACAGCAAGAAAAGTAACCAATATATGGTTTGATAGATAATTGCAGTGTTGAAATTAGTTAATCTAGAAATACCAGTCCTTTGAGCCCTGACATTAACCCCAATGATGAAAGGGTCCCTTGGTTTAAGAACAGGTAAATTGCAATGGGTGCAGAGGAAGGTGAGAGAATAATTCCTTGGTAATCAGAAACATTTGGCAAACAGAATGGGCACAAATCTTCCCAGAGCATTTCCTCTAGCTTCAACAGTGTTAAGCAGTATCTATGCCTTGCTCTCATGGAAGTCTTCCTAGAGGAGGAGTTGGCATTAAAAGAGGCCTTGCGGTTATTGGGATTACCAGAAGATAAAGAGGTAAAAATAACTTTACCTGCATAGTATGTTAAGTTAGGGAATCTGAAAAGAGCATAGAGAATTCAAGGAAAACTGAAAGTTGGAGAGACATGTAGGTGGAAAAGCTAAGATGAAATCACAGATGCTCTTGATTGACAGACACAGGAGTTAGGCTAAAAGCACATGAACAACGCATACGGATTAGATGTAAGGTCTGGATGGATTGAGAACAGCTGCATGCCTTTCTTCTTGCCTGTGGCTTCTGGAAAAACAATTTTATTTAACCTCAAAAATTTAGTCTCTAAGCATATAATATTAAAGCCTCAATTATTATTGTATGTTTATTTATATCTGTGAGTGTGGTGTATACATATGTATGCATAAAATATTTGTGGAGATGCCAGGAGAGGACACTGAGTGTCCTCTAATATCAACTCCTCATCTTACTCCATTGAGGCAGTATCTCTCCCTGTACCTGGATCTCATGTTCTCCCTTTACTCTTTTTAGCTTGGCATCCAGCAAGCCTCAGTGATTTCTCTGTCTGCACCTCTCACATCACTTAGGTTACAGGTGCATGAGGCCATAAGCAGTTATACGAGTTCTGGGGTTCAAACTCAGGTTCTCTTGCTTGTGAGAAAATTACTACTACCTACTGAGATATTTCTCCAGCCCCCATCAGGTATTTTAAAAAATTTTTTGAGATAGATTTATACCATGTAGTACAGTTTGACCTCAGCTTGTTCAGTGTTATGATTATGGAAGTGCATTATCACATGAGGGCCAATCATTTTAGATTAATGAAAACAAAGACTTGAGCTTTGGGGAAGCTGCAATTTGGACAGAGGAGTTAGTGAAAAAACTAAAATTCTAGTTTGGGGATAAGAGTGGTCATCCATGTCACATAACACAGTATTGTCCAAAATAAGCCCTGTTCAATATATTTTATGCTGGTCTATGAAGTTCTAGCAAGAAAGAGACTCCAAAGATTCCAGAGTCTCTATCCAAGCCAAGACTTCTGATAAGTCCAGTTGGAGTGAATTGCCTTCACCTCTGCCACAAATCCCCACTCTATCTGGTTACAAATATATATTCCCTTACAACCCAAGTCAGTGTATGTAGCAGGGGCTTAAAGCAGATTCTTTGAGTAGCTAGTTGGTCATTGCCCCTCAACTTGGCAGTATATATTTCTGTGCCAGGCATTTCTAAACAATCTAACTCTTCTCTTCTCTGGGCAGGGGGTTTATGGTTTTGTTCTACTTTACAGTTCTACTCAGTATGAAGAAACTAGATCAGCATTAGCTGAGCCCTTGACTCTTGGTTTTTGTACTCATTCATTAGAAATTACTGTACATTTCTCTTTAAATTTTAAAGTAAAAACCGTTAGATGACTTTTTGTATTGTTTTATTGAGACTTCCATAAATATTTGAAATAAAATATGATCATATGTAACCCCATGTATGTCCTTCATCTCCTCTTGTATCTTTCTCAACATGTTCCCCTCCCAGCTTCATCTATTTTCTTATTTTGCTAACATGCTACGTCCAGTTAGTCTTACCTATATGTGCATGTGTGTGTGGGCATCCACTGGAGCATGGGGAACCTAACAATGGTCATACCTTAAAAAAAGAATGAAGTCTCCTTTCTCTAGAAGCTATCAACTGCTAATAATACCCTAGTAAGTGGTGGAACCTCCCAATCCATGTTCAGTTAAAGCTAGCTTGACCTTATGTAGGCAAGCACAGTTGCTATGAGTTTGTGAGTGTGGTAGCTATGTCACATCTAAAAGATAGCATTCCTTACCACTCCTCTCCTGCTCTAACATTCTTTCTACAATGTTCCTTGACATTTTGTGAGGGTGTGAGCATGCAGAGTGGGGAGAGGGTGTCATTGATAACCATTCCATTTAAGGCTGAGAACTCAGGTTTGTTCATTTGTTTTTTGTGTGTTTTATTTTCAGAATGTTGATCAATTGTGTATTTCTGCATTGATTGCTACCATTGTAAAAAGAAGCTTGTCTGACCAAGGTTGGGAGTGGCCCAGGTCCTGTGTCAGCTAGGGCCTCTGCACTGGGAGTTACAGGTGCATTTTTTTTTGTTTTTTTTTCCTTCTTTATTTTGTATTTATCAAAAAAACAGTAAAATGAATTTAAAATGTGGAAAAGTTAACAATAACTATAAAGAGGATAAGAATCATAAGCATGGCTTATCAAGGGTGGTAATGCAAATAAGATTGCTACACATATATTTACTTTGTGTTCAGCTTTCCCTCTGAATTTTTTTTCCATCCCTGTATA
>PVIH01028873.1:0-14508 GCA_004025045.1 Sigmodon hispidus | reverse complement strand
TATCTTACCCAATCTGACAGGTGTGAGGTGGTATCTCAAAGTTGTTTTGATATGCATTTCTCTGATGGCTAAAGAAGCTGAGCACTTTTTCAGGTGCCTTTCAGCCATTCCTAATTCTTCTGCTGAGAATTCCCTTTTTAGATCTGAACCCCATTTTTTGATTGGGTTATTCAAGGTTTTGGGCTCTAGATTCTTGAGTACTTTATATATCTTAGAGATCAGTCCTCTATCACTTGTAGGGTTGGTGAAAATCTTTTCCCATTCTGTAGGCTGTCATTTTGTCCTATTGACAGTGTCCTTGGCTTTACAGAAGCTTCTTAGCTTCAGGAGATCCCACTTATTGATTGTTGGTCTTAGTGTCTGTGCCACTGGTGTTATATTTAGGAAGTGGTCGCCTGTGCCAATTCGTAGAAGTGTATTTCCCACTTTCTTTTCTATCAAGTTTAAAGTTTGCCTGCTTTTCTTAAATTTAAATTATGCCATCTACCTTTTGCCTCTGGGCCTTTCTTTACCTTTTCTTATTTCTGTAAATCATATTCTTACTCCCATGTTTGGCTGGATGGCTGGCCCCTGAAGTTCTCCTCCTTCTCTTGATCCTTCTCTTTTTCTCTTCTTTTTAGATTTTCTTTTCTATTTATTCTCTCTGTCTTCCTGCCCCACCTATCCTTTCTCCTGCCTCACCATTGGCCATTCAGTTTTTTATTAGACCATTAGGTGTTTTAGACAGGCACAGCCACACAGCTTCACAGAGTTCAGCAAATGCAACTTAAACAAAAGTAACAGGGTTAGATATAGAAGAAGAGAGAGCTGAGCAGAACTAGAGGATGTGAGAACTTACTGGGCCCAATTGTTGGCTCTTGTTTGGACTATTTGTCTCTGCTGCTAGCAGGGACTCTGCAATAGGCAGTCTGTAGTATGAGGTTTCTGGCTTGTCCGGCTGGTGGTCCAGACCCACAGATCTGCAGTCCCAGATCGACTAGCCCCAAATAATTACATAAAGGCTTACATTAATTTCATGCTCATTGGCCCATGGCTTAGGCATATTGCTAGCTAGATCTTTCATCTTAATTCAACCCATTTCCGTTCATCTGTCTTGCCACGCCAGTGGTTTACCTGTGTTACTTTACATGTTGATTCTTGGACGGCTGGATGGTGTCTCTTGACTCCACCCTCCTTCCCCTATCTATGCTCTGATTCCCCCCCCTTTCTTCTAAGGTGCCTGCCATAGGCCAAAACAGTCCCTTTATTAAAGAATGATATTCACAGTATACAGAAAGACATCCCACATTAGCACTACTATTAGCATCCCACTATTACCCCACTGGATCTTATATTGGATTTTGGATTACTAATTCTGTCTATGACTTAAGGACAGTACTTCATAATAGTTTCTCAGAGCTGGTCATACCTTCGTGAATTCCTTCAGGGTTACAGCTGTGAATGCTTGTGCTGGCCCTGTACAGCTAGTTCTTTCCAATGTCCAGCAGCCTGCTTGGAGTCTATGAACATTCCAGTGTAACTTTGGTTCTCACACGTTTTCAGCTTACTGGATGCTCTTCATATCTGATTTGAGATTTCGTTTCTTTAATCTCACAGTGTTTGTCAGGTTTCAGCATATAGTTCAGGGCTACTTGGTCTGAGTTTTCCTAGAATGTGATTTAGAGGGTTCTGGCTGCTGACCCGCAGCAGCAGCACTCCTTTTTTTTTTTTTTTTTTTTTTTTAAAAAAAAACACTTTTATTTATTTATTTATTTATTTATTTGCCTTGGTGTTTGCCTGGAACTGGAACTACAGACAGTTGTTAGCTGCCATGTGGGTGCTGGGAATTGAACCCGGGTCCTCTGGAAGAGCAGACAGGTGCTCTTAACCGCTGAGCCATCTCTCCAGCCCCAGCAGCACTCCTTTTGAAGTAGCATCTTGCTTCTGCTTTGTTGGTTGCTAGTGCTGAGCACCACCCCATTGCTAAGAGAAGAGGGAATTCCCAGCTTCCCTGCTATTGCTGCTCTGGGTATGGCTTTCCCCCCTGTACTTTATAGAGTTTCTATTGCTTTTTTGATGGCAATTTATCAATATTGCTGAGATAATTCCTTGGAGATTATACATCTGTACCTGAGTATGGTCTTCCATTTTTCAGTCCTAAGTTATTTATTTTAGAGATTTTCAAAATTTTGTTTTATGCATATGACTCTGTGTGGTGTGTGTGTGTGTGTGTGTGTGTGTGTGTGTGTGTACGTGCATATGACTACCCCACATGAGTACTTGGTGCCTGTGCAGAGGCCCAGAGTGGGTGTTGGATCTCCTGGAACTGAAGGTACAGATGGTTGTGAGCTACCAGGTGGGTGCCAGGAATCAAACCTGGGTCTTCTGCAAGAACAGTATGTGTTCTTAATTTCTATACTATATTTTTGGTACTTTAACTTGTGTTTTACTTAAATTTTTCAAACCTGAGTCCTCTGCAAGAACAGTATGTGTTATTAATTTCTATACTATTCTTTTTTTTTTTTTTTTTTTTTTTACTTTATCTAGCTTGTGCTTTACTTAGATTTTTAAAGTATCTTTTGCATGATGAATTTAGAGCAGAAGTGTGAAAGGACTATTTCTGTTGTCCCAGTTTGCTGTATATGTACTAGTTTTTTCCCTGTTGGGTCTCAGATTGGACTAGGACCTTAATTTAGACACAAGAATTGAAAACTTACCACACTATTGAGTGTAATTTTTTTCCTTAGAATTATTAGTTTTTTTCTTTTTATATATTTTGAAGTTGAACAAAACTGAAAACTTCCTGGTTACAAAAAACTAAAATAAAAACTTCTGTAAAAATGTCTTGTGGGAATCTTTCTGAAATAAGCACCCAGACACCAGTGAGAGTGGAAGAAAAGAGATGTCACCAGAAAGATGACACCTGAAAAGCTTTGATTCTGGGCCTAGTTTATATTTTCCTTTTATACTCTAAATTCACAAGTGGGACAGGGAAGTAAGCAAGATCTTACAGCAGTGTGCTTGTCAGTCAAGAGGTTGTTAAGGGTAGTGATCCACGGTTTTCACTATTTCTCCAGGTTATTCTGTTCAGGTAGAAAGTAAAGCCATGCTTGGCAAATAGACAGTTTAAGCAATGTTTTTAAGTAAGTTACTAAATAAATCAATAAATCAGTATATAATAATTGGTCTTTTCTATGTTATTTACTTTTTATTAGCCTTCTTTAATTTGTAATTTTTGTCTTTACCATTAATTGATGAGTCAGTATAATTGTCTAGATTAGAATCTAGATTGTATTTTTAAATTTTTATCCTTTTAGTAATTTTTAGATTGCATATGTATGTATGCATGCATTTTAGAAAATACTTTATAGATTGATTTTTTTAAGGACAGGACTAATGTATGGCCTTAAACTCACTATGTAGTCAAGGATGACCTTGAGCTCCTGATCCTCTAGCTTTGTGTATGCTAGACAAGATTTCTACTACCTGAGTTGCAAACTTGCCTTCGTGCTTGTGATAATTTCCCTGTGTAGCTATGGCTGACCTGAACTTGCTGTGTAAAGTAGGCTAGCCTTGAATGCACACCTGCCTCTACCTCCCAAGTGATGGGTGCCACTATGCCTGGGTTTATTTGATTTTAAAAATTGTGTGTGCGTGTGTGTGTGTGTGTGTGTGTGTGTGTGTGTGTGTGTGTGTGTGTGTGTGTGTACACGTGTGTAGGTGCCCTCAGAGACTAGAAGAGGTGTTAGATTCTTTGGTGCTGGAGTTACAGGTGGTTGTGTGCTACCCAGAGTGAGTGCTGGCAACTGTATTCAGGGTTCTCTAGAGGAACAGAACCGATAGAATGAATGGGTCTTATTAGAGTGGCTTACAGGCTGTGGTCAGAGTAGTCCAACAATGGATGGCTACTGACAGAAAGGATAAGCATCTGGTAGTTCAGTTTACCAGACTGAATGTCTCTGCAGTCCCAGTCTGTTGCTGGAGTCCCAGAGGATTCAGAGAGAGCTGCCTATCTTCAGTCTGTGTTGGAATCAGGAAGAAATAGGTTCTAATACCAGTGAAGGATTGCCTCAGCAACAGGATAGATGAATCTGCCATCGAGAATAAGAGCAAACAGACAAAAACTAAAAACTTCTTTCTTGCATGTTTTTTAATGTGGGCTGCCAGAAGCAGCCATGGCCAAGAGTTAGGGTGTGTCTTCCCAACTCAAATGATGTCAAGGAAATTCCTCATACACTTACCCAGCTGCCTGGGTTTTAATTGATTCCAAATATAATTAAGTTGAAAACTAAGGTAGGCCATCCCAGGACCCAAACTCTGGTCCTCTGAAAAGTAGCAAGTGCTCTTAACCACTGAACTCTGTAACCCTTTATCCAGCATTTCACTATTTGCCCCGAAGGAGTGTTTGCAGATAAGCCACCATATTGGATCCATCCTCATTGTTGTTGATTGTCCTAATGAAATAATTTGCAGTGTTTACTTCTTTATTAATAGAAGCATGTTGTTTATGCTATAACTTACAGGCTAATAAATTATACCCTATTTGAGGAAAGGTTGTTCTAAATGGCATTTACTATTTAGTAGACAAAGAATAATTAAGTTATTGAATTTTTGAATTTTTTAACATAATTTTTATTGACTCTGGGAATTTCATATCATGAACCCAAACCCTGCTCACTTTCTTGTCTCTCCATATCTGCCCCCACCGCTGCAGCATACTCCCCAAACAACCCCCACCCAGTTAATTAAAAAGCAAACAAGCAAACAAAAAACTATCTCTTCATCCATCCTGGTGGCATCAGGTGCTGTAGTGTGTCACACAGTACACCCCTTTGTCCAGTCAACTCCACCCACAAATGTTCATTGCAGTGAGTCATTGGTCTGGTCCAAGGCCTCTGATACCCTTACCAAAACTACTCTCTGTAAAAGGATGAGTTTCTCCTGCCTACCAATAACTAAATAACCAGTGAGAGGCTTAATATTATTTACAAACTGTTGTATGGCTCAGGCTTATTGCTAACTAGCACTCTTACCTTAAATTAACCAATTTCTACTCCATATACCAACATGTGTCTCATGTCTTTACCTGAGTTTCATTACATTTCTTCTTCCCCTGCTGTGTTCCACTACATATCTACTTCCCCCATAGCATCTTTCCCCCCCCACCCCCCCACTCTGCCTTCATTCTCTATCTCTCTTGGATTTTCCACCTGGGTATTTCTTGTCTTGCCATAATCCAAAAGTTTTTTGTTTTGTTTTGTTTTTGTTTGTTTGTTTAAATTAACCAGTGGTAGCAACACACGTTCACAGCATACAGAAAGACCATCCCATGGCACCTCTCAGATATCCTGCTGTTGACCCAAGTCATGATGATCCTGCAGCTATCGTTCCTCAGTATCAGTGCCTTCATGTACTCCAGCAGGTCATAGCTGGGGTAGAAGTTAGAGTGGGCCAACTCAAGGTCCAAAATATGAGTCTGGGTGGTAGCTGAGCTGGTCAGTCTGGGCTCTGTGACTGCCCCCCTCAGGCAAGGGGCAGAGCCAGCTAGCTCCCTTAGGCCCATGCCATTGGGACCAGCTGTCTCATACCCCTGGTGAGGGCTGGGGCCATCTTTCCTGAGTGCCAAGGTAGGAGACAACTCTCTCATGGGCAAAAAGGCCAGCTATCCTAGAGCCAGTGAGGGGTGGTCCTGACACAGCATGGCCCTCAGATTCCAACAATATGGTTCCTATGACCCCTGTGGTAACATGAGCTATGGACATTTATCACAGATCCCAGGTGCAGCAGGAACACAGACCCAGACATGGCTTTCAGCAGCAGCTTGGGCCCAGACATCATCATGATTTGGTGGCAGCACAGGCCAACCATATCTGTATGGCCCTGGCAGCAGCAAGGTCCTCAGACACCAACATGATCTCAGGTGGCTTTCCAGATCCTGGGTATCCACACAGCCCCTGATGTTGACAGGAGCCATAGATATCAACACAGACCCTGGCTGTGATAGAGCCACAGACCTAGACATAACTCTCAACTGCAACCCAGGCCCAGAGTCACCAAGACACCTTGTCGCAGTACAGGCCACTTAGATCTGTATGGCTCCAGCTGCAGCATAGCCCTCTAATCCCCACCTGGTATTTTCATGGCCTTCAGTGGTATCAGGAGACCCTGGTGTGGTAGGACCATGGACTAAGACATAGTTCTATGCTTAGGCTCAATTGCATGGGTCATCCTAAACTGGATGACCTTGGTGGCAGCGTGGCTCCTGTTCACCACCATGAACTCAGATTACTGAAGCTATGGAAATTAAAACAGACCCTGACTGCTGCAGGGCCACAGACCCAAACATGGCCCCTGGCAGCAGTTCAGGCCGGATGTCATCATGTCTGCCTGTGGCAGCATAGGCCACTCAGATCAACATGACCCCAGCATTAGCATAGTCTTTGGACACCAAAATAGCATTCCCATGGCCTTGGTAGTAACATAGGTCATGGACATCAACACAGACAGATACCAGCTGTGGTAGGACCACAGAGCCAGACATGGCCCTTGGCATTACCCTGGTCCCAGGTGGCAAGCAGGCCCATTTCTCTCAGCCCTTGCTTCTTCAGAACTGCCTCTATCACAGCATAGGAACCACTTCACTTCTCTTTCTCTCTGATTTTACCACCAATATTTGTTCATCATATTGAACCCAAGGTGCTAGGCAGACATGTGAATGCCTTCAGGCAGGCCAGATCATGAGAACCCAGGTTGCCCTGTGGATGTCTCTCACCCTCCTGAGCCTAATTTTTGATTTTTTAAGAGAGCATCACTTTAAAAAAAATTCTTTTATGTAAAGACTAGCACAATCAGTTTCACTGGGTAGACAGTCTTGAATAATCCATAGTCTCTTAGTTCAGTTTAATGAAGCTTATGTCCTTTTAGTACTGGTAGAAACATTGACAGCACATGTTCAGCCCATATTTCCTGATCAGATGATGATGGGTAGAGCAGATGTGGCAAGAGTGAGAGCCCTGGCCAAACTTCCCTAGGTGCCTGCAGGAGAGCTGCTGACTACCTGCCTTCAGACGGCCAACAAGGAAAGGGCTGGAGTTAATTTAATAAACTTTCAGGGACACATTTAATACTCAGGCCTTAAAAGGAAAGCTGATGAATCTGAAGAGATGGCTCAGCAGTTAAGAACCTTGGCTGCTCTTTGAGAGGTCCTGTGTTCAATTCCCAGCAACTACATGGTGGCTCACAACCATATATAATGGGATCTGATGCCCTCTTCTAGCATGCAGACAGAGCACTAATACACATAAAATAAATAAATCTTTTTTTTTTTTTAAAGGAAAGCTCCCATGTTGGGCGCCAAATGTAGTATCACAAATGAGACTCGGAGCCAAAGATCAGGGGAAGGCTAAAATATCAGAGGAAGCACCACAGTTAATTCTCACCCAGCTGTCTTATAATTTCCTCAGCCTCGCTCCTGGTTGCTTCTGCCAGAAGCTTTTGCCAGTCGCTTCTCCCAGTTGCTTCTGTTCTCTCTGGGTTTCTACAAGCCCTTATATACCCATCCAGGTTAGAATTAAAGGCATGTAGCCTTGAGCTCACAGAAACAGAAGAAGTTCTGTCTCTGGAGTTGTGGGATCAAGGGTGGAAGTCACCACTCCTGGCTTTCCCTGTGTTGGGATTAAAGGTGTGCCTAACTGACTAAGCTGTTTATCCTTGTATTCAAAGTTTATAAATTTCCTAAACTGTCTGCCTAAGATTTGACTAAGTGTTCTTTCCCCAATATTCAGGTTTTATTAAATGTGTAATATATATCTACAGCTGACTTCTGACCTTTAAAATTTTTGTTTACATAGATACTATGGCATATAAATGTTTCAAAATATGTGAAAGAGAGTAAATGTATTATTAGGTTCTTAAAGTCTATTCTTTTTTTAAGCTCAAAAGAAATATCTTAGAAATGTAATACTCCCAAAATATTAAAGTCTAGAATTATCCTGCTACTTAAATTTAATATTCCTAAAGGTCTACAAAGCATTCTAAGACTTGAGTCATTTCTAAAATTCAGAAACCTTAATTTGAATTCCTGGTGAAATATATATTTAGTTTTTTTTTAGGAAAATACTAATTCACAAGCACTTTTAAACAAGTATTTGTGAAGCTAGGCAATATTTTTGATAAGCTTTTTTTTTGGTGTGTGATGGTGGAGAGTGGGATGGCTCATTACCTTGCAAAAACACTTGCCCTAGATTAAGTGCAGTGACTGTAGACTATTACTGACCACTGTGGAATGATTAATACTCACTGCACAAAAGTAGTGAGCCTTCAGAAGAGAAGCAGGAAAGTTAGTGGGGCATTTTGAAAGGGTAAAATTTGGTATTATGGTACAGAATTGATTGAATTTTTCTGTAGCCTATAAATGTCCTTCCTTTTCTGTTTGCTTTTCCTTCAATTGTCCTAGAGAGCTTCTTACTGTTTTTTTTAAAGATTTATTTATTTTATATAAAATATGAGTGATTTGCCTTTATGTCTGTCTGTGTATTGTGTGTATGCCTAATTGTTGTGGAGGCTAGAAGAGGGATATGGATCTCTTGGAGCTGGAGTTCAGATGGTTATAAGTCGCCATGTGTGTACTAGGAATTGAACTGCACCATGTGCCCTTAATGCTGAGCTATCTCTTTGGGAGGAAGATTTTAAGTAAGCAAAAACCTCTTCTATTTTATCTACTTTGTTCTTGCTTTTTATTCTGCCATTTAACTTTGAGAATTAACTATCAAACATTTTATCAGAATTTTTGTTTGCTATTGTGTTTTTAAAAATAAATATAGAGAGGCTGGAGAGATAGCTCAATGGTTCTGAGCAAGTACTACTTTTGCAGATGACCAGAATTTAGTTCCCTCCTAGCGCCGACATCAGGTGACTCATATCACCTGCCATTCCAGTACCAAAGAATTTAGTACCCTCTTCAGGCTCCATAGGTAATTGTACTTATGAATATACCCACACACAGATACACAGGCATACACATTATTTAAGGTAAAAATAAATCTTAAAATAAACAAGCAAGCAAGCAAACAAACAAACAGCTTAATTTTTGATAGACCTACTTCCTCTGCTTGGGACTATATAGTTTCAAGACTGGCCTGGACTTTGTAATTCTCCCATCTTAACCTCCACTGGAATTTCAGGAGTGCGTCGTTATGCTTGGTTTCAGTACTTGTTTAATTAGGATTACCCCAAAGCGCAGCTTCCAGGCTTTGTTCACAGCCATATGGGAAGGAAATTGGGGAACAATATCTCAGCTCCTAACACATTAGGAAGTCTTGAGTTGAGTCATGTTTGCGTCTGAATTGTTGTTTTGTTATTCTCATTTTCTTGTTTCTCTTGGGACATTGTATTTTTAAGCATGTCAGAAAATTTAGATATAACCATAGCGTATTTCCTTCTCATTTCATAGTTCTGCAGGGTATTCAAAAGGAAAATGTGTAGAAGCCATGAATTGAAAATTGATCTTATTTTAAAGATTTATTTATTTAGCGATTTTATGTATATGGATGTTTTTGTCCTGCATATATATTTTACACACCAGAAGAGGTCATCTGATCCCATCAGACTACAGTTAGAGGAGGTTGTGAGCCGCCACGTAGGTGCTGGGAATTGAAGGGCCCTTGGAAACAGCCAGTGCTCTTAATCTCTGAGCATTCTATCTCCATCCCCCCAAACAGATCTTTGTGGTAGTGATTTCAGTCAGTCAGTCAGTCAGTCAGTCCATCCCTCTGTCTGTGTGTCTTGACAGGATTTTACTATGCTTTTTAAACTAGCTTTGATCAGCCTTCAGACTAGCTGGGATTACAGCTGTGCACCACTGCACACATTTTTGACATTGATTGCTTTTAAAAAGCAAAGACTTTGGTAACTTGACTAACTTCTTAAAACTAAATCTGAAATATGTAAAGGTTAAAATTGCAAAGCTGAAGAAACAGTTATATAAATGTTTGTTCCATATATTTGAAAATGATAGATTTTCAGGTGCAGATCTTTGATCTTGAAGGAAATTTGGTATTATGAATGTTTGCTAATCACCATTTAACCTTGATGGAATAGTTGTTAAGAACTGTTTTTTTTGTTTGTTTTTGTTTTTCAGAGAATGCAGAATTTATTGACCTTAAACAGTTTTTTGATCAACATTTTTCACATATATATTATGTGTTTTTTGAAAATTTTGTGACTATTGAAGCTAGTCTTAAACAGAAAGGTAAGATAACATATATTCTGGCTTGTGTTTGTTTCTAAGAGTCATAAGCATTAACTTAAAAAGAGGATCTGGGAAGTAGAATTTTAGTATTTTTATTTTGATACCCTTCTAACATTATCATCAGATGTATTTTAAAGGAAACAGACTCGCATGACTATTTTTTTATTGTTTTGTGAAGGCTTAGAACATTTTCCTGGTTAGGGTTCCTCAACCTACTTCTTTGTTCTGTCCTAGAAATGTTTTAATAGCAATAGGAATAGTGTTTTTTTCATGTTCAAAGGTCATTTAAAGCCCACACTATATGATTTGTTATTAGATATTTAGTATAATCTAAATTTTTGTATTTATCCTGGGGATTGAATCCAGGGCCTTCTACATGTTAATTGTGACCTCCCCAAGCACCATACCAAATCTAAATTGAGAGTAATTATGCTAAGGAGTATAATACTGTCTGTGTAATAAATAGACCATGCTTTAGCATTTTCCTAAAGAACCACTGCAGAAAAGCCCAGGGACGGAACTATTTAAGTTTATTAAGTAGTTGTTAAAAGTGAATATAAAATGATATATTTAAAGTAATTTTTTGTTAAAAATATTTCAGGTCACAAGTCTCAAAGAGAGGAATTGGATGCTATACTTTTTATTTTTGAGGTAAGTGCTTTAAATCATACTTTAAAACTTTTTCAAAAATAATTTTGGAAACTCTGAAGAAACATATTAAAATTATTAGATATATAATGAAACAATCTGTCAGCTCTTTGCAGAACTTAATTTATAAGTATAAAAATGTATCTAAGTATGTGTTGATGGATGAAAGACCAGAAGTTCAAAACCAGCCTGGGCTACATGTGTTGTATAGCAACTTCCTTCCAATTCAAACAGTCCATCCTGGAGGGAAGCTTCTTAAGATTCAGGAAGTTCTAAAGTGAATTCTTTAAGGCTCGGAAAGTAAATAATTCACAAGTCTCAGGAAGTCCCTGAAACCTAAGACACACATACATACACACACACACACACACACACACACACACAAGGGGGGGAGGAGGGAGATTATTAGATTTGTTTATGTAATACATTCTGGATAGTCCAACAGTGTCTTTTTCATACTGGAGAGGCCGGGAATCTGGTAATTGCTTAATTTGTGAACTTGAAGGTCAGCAGATGGAGTCTGGCACTTAAGCCTGGATTATTCCTGGAGGGCTACTGGTCTTACAGTTTATTTTGGAAGTCTGAAGAAGCTGGTTCTAATATCAGCAAGATGGGGCAAGCAGGCCAAAAGCACAATTTCTTACATTTACTTTTATCTGTTCTGCTACCAAAAGGTGTCACTTAAAATTAGATCAGGTCTTCCTGATTCAAGTAAATTCCTCATAGGAGTGTCCAGATTGCTTGCATTTTAGTTCATTCCATATCCAGTCACGTTGACAATCAAGATTAGCCACCAAAAGGAGAACATAGTTATTCTTAATCACTGTTAAAGATCCCAATTTTATTAATTATTCTCTTCCAAAATTTCTTTAATTTTGCTTATTGCTTTTGGGGTGGAAAAGGTCAAATATTTTACTAGTTTGTATTTACTGTACTTTAACATAAGCTCTTAACAAGGCCCTCTATTATTTCATACTTTACAATATATTGACTCATTTGATTTTACTCTTTATTTTGCTTATTGATTTTTAGAAAATTTTACAACTTCTTCCAGAAAGAATTCATCAACGATGGCAATTTCATAGTATTGGTAAGTAATATAGATATATATTTCACATCTGAAATAAATCATACAATGGTTTATCAATTATTTTTTTTAATAAGTTCAGAGTTGATTTACTGCAAATAGAATATAAGAGGCCAGCTCAGTAGGTAAAGTGCTTGGTGGGCAAACTACACCCTGAATGCTGATTCCTAGCATCCAGATCTAAAAAGTTGAGGATGGCTACATTCATACCAGTAACTCCAGTGCCATGGTGGAGTAGGGTTGGAGACTCGACCTACCAGTCCAGCTAAAACCACAGATTTCAGGTTCAGTAAGAGACCCTGTCTCAAAACATAAGGTGAAAAGCATCAATATAACCTCTGACTCCCACTTTTCACATGCCTATGCATGTGTGCATGTACATACATGAATAGGAGGGAGCGAGGTGTAGTGCCACAGGTCTTGAATCCCAGCTACTTAGATTGCTGAGGACTGAGAATCACAAATTCAGGGCCTGCCTGGGCAAACAAACCAGACCCCGATCTAAAAATGGAAGAGTGAAGAACAAGCTGGGTATATAATTCATTGGTGAATGCTTGCCTAGGTTCTAGATTTGATCCTCACTACTATAGAGAGGAAAATACAAGGGCACATTGGGAACCCAAGACTAAAATTTAAACGAGAGGTCAAGGGTCAGTGAAGTTGAAGAAGAGAGAGAGAAAAAGAAAATCTTTACATGTATATATGTTGACTTGGCACACAATCCCTTTTTTTTTTCCTGATCTACCTCTTTCTTTACTCTGAATGCATTAGCAATGTTGATGAATTTAAAAAAAAAAATAGAATTGGACTTAGACTCAAGATATCAGATATCTTTGTGAATGGGAAATAGGAGAGATACAAGTACCAGAGAGAGAGAGAGAGAGAGACAGAGAGAGAGAGAGAGAGAGAGAGAGAGAGAGAGAATGAATAAATCTACGAATTCTGGAGTTTCTGTTTGTTGTTTATGATAGGGTCTCTCACATTATAGTCCAGGTTGCCCCAGAACTCATGTAGCATGAGCTGCCCCTCAACAGTGCTCAACACACAGCATCCTCCTGCTTCAGCCTTTGAGTACTAAAGTAAGCCTTAAATTTATGATTCTCTTCCCTCTGCCTCCAGTATATTGTAATTAAGGTATATATTCCATGTCTGACTGTACCTCAGATTTGAAAACAAAGCAGGAGATTGGAGTTAAGCTAACTGTTGCTTGAAAATCCAAAATACGACTCTCTAACTCATGAGATAAAAGCTGAAGGAATAAGAGAAAACAGACTTTCTGTTTATCAGGAAATAAGATGAAACAATGAAGTCAAGTTTTGCTACATTCAAATTTATAACCACAGGGCCTTTGAGCTGTTAATTTAAGACTTATTTTCAAGTCTCCCTGGTTAAAAAAGGGGTCAGCAAGAAAGGGTGCTTTTCAGTGTTCCCATTGTCAGCCTTGACTGCTGGAGAGGCTCATGCCCTCTTTCATAGGGAGTATATAGCTACATTGTTGAGCCAGAGTGCAATTGACTTTATATTTACTTAGAAGTTTGTGTTTACTTGTATTTGGAAAGAGAGTCATAGGGTCTAGAGAGATGCTACAGTGGCTCAGTGTGCTTGCTGCTCTAACAGAGGACCTGACTTCAGTTCCCAGCACCCATATCAGAGAGTTTACAACTGGGTGTGTCTCCAGTTCCAGGGAGTCTGACACACCCTCTTCTGTCCTCTCAGAACTTCTGCACTCTTATGCACACATTCCCACTTAGACACAAACATATACACATAATTAAAAACAAAAACAAATATTAAAAATATTATGTATATGTACTTTCTTGGCTCTGTGTAACACTTGGGTGCAGGTGCTCATAGAAGTCAGAAGGCATCAGTTCCCTTAGAACTATAGTTAAAGGTGGTACTGAGCAACCCACCTGAAGTAGGCTCTGAGAACTGAACCAGAGCATCGCATGCTCTTAATCACTGAGCTATCTCCAATCCCCAAAATAAAAATTTGAAAAGAAAGTCATAGGTTTATTTAGGCCTTAATTTCTTGCTTAGTCAGGCAAATGGAAGATATTTCAGATTATCCTAGGAAAATAAGGAGTACTAGGCAGAGATAGGGGAATATTGATGTAATGAATAAAACATCAAAATCCTGGATAATATGAACGTTGAGGATTGGCTTTGGGTTTTAGCTCAGTAATAGGATATATGCCTAGCATGCAAGTAGCCTTGGGCTAGATCTTCAGAACTACTTCCCTGCCAAAAAATTAAAAATGATTTTGTATAACACTGTGCTGCCGTCCTCTCACATAGTCTCTATAGTCCAGTTCTAGGATGCTGCTGTCCTCTCACATAGTCTCTACAGTCCAGTTCTAGGATGCTGGTGTCCTCCCACATAGTCCCTACAGTCCAGTTCTAAGATGCTGCTGTCCTCCTATATAGTCCCTACAGTCCAGTTCTAGGATGCTGCTGTCCTTCCACATAGTCCCTACAGTCCAATTCTAGGATGCTGCTGTCTTCCCACATAGTCCTTACAGTCCAGTTCTAGGATGCTGCTGTC
>PVIH01028872.1:0-14509 GCA_004025045.1 Sigmodon hispidus | reverse complement strand
AGCAGTAAGAAAAATTGATATCCTAAAATTTGTATGCAAATGGATGGATTTGGAGAATATCCTCCTGAGTGAGGTATCACAATGGCAGAAAGTTAAACAGGGTATATACTCACTCATTAGTGGACTTTAAACAAAATCAAAGCATTCTCAAGCTGTAAAATACAACCACAGAACAGATTGGGATCTGAAACACCTTGGACAGGCACCTCAGAGCCCATTCCCTCCAGAGGAACACCTGAGATAGTCTTGATGTTGGTGTGAGGAAAGTGGATCTGCCTGGAGTGGATGCTGAACTAAGTCACCTTGGGACCTTTGGATCTCTTGCCCTTGCTGTGGAGGAGATAATGAGTTGGGGATAAGAGAGAGTGACTGGGTGGGTCAGCAGGGGGAAGGGAGTTTGAACAAGGCAATGCATGGATCAATAATAAGACTTTATTAATAATAAAAAAGAAAATTATATTCAAAGCTTTATTCTTTTGTCCATCTAATCTTTCACACAGTATATATTAGTCATATTTTAGAAATAATTTTTAGGGTTCCTCATTTACAAATTTGTCAGTTTTTATCTATATGATATGCAAGAGATCCACATAGGTCAGATGATGATACATGTACTCAACTGAAGACATAACACCTTATAACTTATGACTAGATTAGAATTTGTTTCATGTTGTCTTCTTTTTGGATTGGGTTTTTCTTTTTTTGTTATAATTTAAATAATGGGGCCAGTGTGCTCTTATTGACAATTTCAACCTTTTTGTCATGCATCTTCTCACCCATAAAAAATATTAAAATGTTTTAGTTTACATTATCCCAGGTAAATTAGTAAGTATTCAGTGAAAAATAAAACACATGGTCAATACAGTAATTAAATAAATGTATGTTAATACTTTACCTGCATTCTTTTAATTAGATAATAGTCAATAAAATCTCTGGGATTTGTAGTATCCAATGTTTCTTCATGTTCTTTTATTTTTTCCAAAAGATAATTTTTTATAAAAGTATGATTTTTAAAAAATGTGTTATGATTTCCAGGACAATAATCAAGAAGAACAGGGAAAATGTTGCAAACCTGAAAAGGAAATGTGAGAATTTACTAAATGAATATGTTGTAATAGCACAAATAAAATATATTTATAAAGTATCACATAACTGATTTGTGTTGCTAGATTGAGAAATGATTGAAATTCATCTTAAGGATGTTGAATATTTACGTGGATAGTAATTCTGTATTTTAGGAGAGAAAGTTGAGAAAGAAAGTTTTGCTCAAATAATCAATGATCATAGTAAAATTTCCATATTCACCTATCCTTTTTACTGTAAATTATGTTCATACTAATTAATTGATAACTCAAATATACTCTGTTCAAGCTGCAAACTACAACATCTGAACAGCTTGGGATCTGAAATACCTTGAAGAGGCACGTTGGAGCCCATTCTCTCCAGAGGAACCCCTGAGCCAGTTCTGATGTTGGGGTGAGGAAAGTGGATCTGCCTGGAGTGGATACTGAACTAAGCCACCTTGGGACCTTGGGACCTCCTGACATTGCTGGGGAGGAGATAAAGTGAGTGACTGGAAGGGGTGGGAGGTGAAAGGGAATCTGATACATGGATTAAAAAATATGACTTTTTTCATAATCATAAAAAAGAAGTTTGAAATAACAGGTAATAATAATTACTCAGATGGTCTCAAGGTGAAAATATACGTATAAATATTGAGATGACATTTATAGTAAAATCTAGAGCCTTAGAGTTTATTTCTATCAACCATCTTCTGACAAACAATGTGTATTTAGAATTGAATGAGGCTTCAGAGATGCTCTGGATCTATTGCACAATAGCAATTAGGGATTTCTTTATGATCACAGAATTATTTTATATGAAGAAGGCAAGAGATTCCAGTTCATACTAGGTCAATTCTGTGAGGATGTTAATGATTTACACATCATTAAAACATACCTTTTTTTCATTTTCAACTGATACCCTGTCAACAAGTATTAATTAAAGTACTGACTGAGCTCAGTGTTTCCTGACTGCTTTCATTGTCAATAGTATTCTTCCTTTTCTGAGAAAACGTTCTTTCTATAGTAATATAATCCTGCCTCATAATATTATCAAGATTTAATTAATAAAAAGAAGACACAAAATTTACATAGTAAAAATATGTCATACGAATTACTGGTCACATTTTTAAAAGTGAAGGATGTATTTCTTGCAAACAGTTCTATGGTAGTCAGTGAGAAAATTCCTGGATAAGAAACTATCAGATTTAAGCCATTTTGGCATTTGGTTCTAAGTTTTGCTATTTGAGCAGTTAAGTGTTTAGGCTTCCCTTCCAAATATTCTTTACATAATATGTTAGGTCTTGTCATCTGGTCACCTGACTTTGTGCTCCATATTGATTTTGATGTGTGGTAAAGAAAGATCATAAGTGTGTTCTTACAAGAAAAATATATTGCCTTTACCTGCAGCCAGAGGGAGTTCAGAATCTCATTGTTCTCATTCAACATTTTTATCAATTTAAGAAAATCCTTGTCTGTATATTCAAAACGATTTTGGAAAATAATAGAGCAGATGATATTGCAGGGAGCATAGCCCAGGATGAAGGTGGGGTCACAGGGTGAGCCTGGAGAATGGAAACAATGATAAAATACAATAGATAAAGTAGAAATTTTGCATTTGTTAGCAAGTTTATGTAAGTTAGAGATTTTAAATAGTATTAAATTATAAGTATACTTTATAGCTAGATATTTACCTGGTCAAAGAAAAACAATCATACTGATCTTATATCTGAGTTCATCTTTATTCATGTAAGATATAAAAGAACAGATTATGTCTATTATATTTACTGATGCAGGTTTAATCTCAATGCTGTTGATGATAGCATTATCATTTATAAAAATACTATTATTTATTTATTATTTATTATTTTTGACTTTTCCTTTTTTTCTTTAAATAAGAAAAATGATGATCATGGTTTACATAGTATAAATTAACACTCATTTTGGAAAAATAGTAATGAAAACCTGAAGAAAATCTATTAAATCTAAATGTAAAAGGTTTTAATGTGTAAGTATAAATGTGGGTGAAGGGGAGCATATAATAAAGAAGATATAGTATGTCTAAACATACTAAAATTCTAATTTGAGGTTAAATGTAAAAAACTATAATACCTTCTTCTATTTCTAGATTCTCTCAAATAGAATCAGAGTTTACATATAATCACAATTCAAAATTTTCTTTCAAGGCAAAGCAACTACTAACACACACAAAATACTTATTGTTTTATAATTTTTCTGGTTTGTCCAATGTGTAATATATATGACATCAAAACTACAATTTTGTGTGAGTGTATTGCATACAAGCTGAAATGTTCCATCTCCCTAATTCAAAACATTTTATTTCAACAACCACTTTACTTTTACTTCTCATGAGAGTCACCCTGTCATTTAGTTATCAGTCTTCCTTGGAATGACAAGAATTAATAGCTGCCTGTCTAAAATATTAGAGATAAACTTTTAAAACACTGTTTCTTAATATGTAAGGTCACGAAAAGTATTTGTTTGCATTGTGAAAGATTTATCACAGACCAATGCACCAAGGTCAAAGACCTTAAGTTAAATGGTGCATCATACTAAACATTAACCAATTCAGCATGGAGCAATCAGAACCCAAAGACTAAAAGATGACCAAAATCAACTATTTTTTATAACTATATCAATGTGATCCAAAGTATCCAACACTAGTATTTCCTTTTATTTTAAATTTTTTTTATAGAATAAAGTCTCATTTTTTATCCATATATCCCCTGTTTCAACTCCCTTTCCCCTCCTGACTCTTCCTGCTCAGTCTTCAGCCTCCCTCCTCCCCTTCCCCCATGCTCTGCCTAGAAAGGGCAAGAGGTCCCAAAGTAGATCAGCTCAGCATCCAATCCAGGCAAGTCTAATTTCCTCATCCTTATATCAAGACTGGGTTAGGTATTCCTCTCGAGGGAATGGGCTCCAAGGTGCCAGATCATGCACAGAAACAGAATCTGAAACCTCCCCTTGAGGCTCCACATGTTGCCCATGGCAGTGAAATGTTTTCAATCTTTTTCCGATCATTGGAGGGCTTAGGTCCTTTTCCAGATAGCTCCCAGGTGGCTGTTCTTGATCCAGTGAGCTCCCCAGAGATCCAGCCATCCACCATTGTGAGAATTTTCTCCATAGTCTCTATCCCCTTAATCTTATAGTCTCCTCCCCTGCTATCAGCTGAACCAGGGACTCAGCCCAGTGCTCAGCCATGTATCCCTGCCTCAACCACTATTCATTGCTGAATGTAAGTTCTGGAGAGAAACAAGGAGGGAGAGGAAAAGAGAGATGGAGATCTTAATAGAGGTAGCAAATATGGGTTTGAAAAAAGACTGGGTGCTAGGGAAACCAAAACTCATATTTCTAAAACATTCAAAAATAATAAAACTTCTGTTACTCAGTGATATGTGTGTACACTCTATATGTCTTATTGGGCTTAATCAAAGCCATTAAAAGTTATAGCATTTTCATATGAAGTATACTATGATATTAAATAATTTCAGCACTTGAATGTACATGGAGCCCATCTAGCTGATAATAGAGAAAATTTGGCTATAGTACATTTTTAATGTGTGGTACATTCATTCTTTCCTTTTAAGTGGTATCAATTTCAAAGTCCTCATTTGTTGTGAAATAATCCTTTTCTACACTGTGAAGATATGCCATTCTAATGTGTAATAAAAAAATGAATGGCCAATAGCTAGGCAGGATTTGTAGGCAGAGAGGACACTGGGAAGAAAGTAGAGACACTAGTAGATGCAAGAGCAAGCTGGATGAGAATTGCAGAGATAATTATACAATTTACAAGACTATTTTTATATGAAGTGTAGCATTGTAAACATTTCAACTCTTATGCAAACATGGTGCACTTCTGGCAGCAGTTTTTTAAATTTTTTTTAAAGCTAAATTGCATACAATCTTTTAGGTAGCATTGATACCAATGTCTTTGTCAGACATCACAATTACATTATAGTATACTAACAGTCTTTGAATATAGCACTTAAATATTTTCACCATCATTTATTTGTTAGCACTGAAACATCCTTTCTACACTTTCTTCAGCATTCTATAAGTGATTATAGTTGGACATAAATTGCTTTTGGAAGCTTTTTTGAGATATATTTCTTAGAGACCCTTTCCGTTTATCTGGAGGAAGATTTGTACCTTTTAATCACAGATCTCCTTCAAGATATCAATCATTGCCTGGTTTATATTTCTTCTCATTTTATTGCTGTTACCATTCTCTCTTGGATTTTTGATAATGGCTATCCAGAGTTCCTGATATGTGTCAAACATGCCTTAATATCCACTGACATTACAAAAATTACCTATTGTTGAATTTCTTTCCTTGACATGCAGATATGTTTCAGGATACTTTCACTTGGGACTGAGAATATTGAATATTTTTTTAATTTATTTAAAATATCTTTCAGCTTATTTGCCTCATGAGATCTATTGAAAATATAGTAGACATTCTTGACATCAACCAGGGTCTGCACTCAAGATCACAACCAAAATATTTAGTGAGTTCTACTGGACACCTTGCAATGTGATCCATGTTGACTATAAATGTTTTGATTTCATTTTTTCATGCAATCAACCTTGATAATCAAATAGGTCAAGTTGTTGTGATAGAAGTTTTGTTTTTATTTGGCTTACTTTAACATATATTTTGTCATATTAGTTGCTTTATCAATAACATGAACAGATCTTTGTGTGGTGGGAATATTCGTTTGTATGCAATGAATATTATTCTTTAAATAAAGAAGCTGTTTTGTCCTGTGTTGAATATCATATAAGTAGGTGGAGAAGTCAGAGGACAGACAGGTAGAAGGAGAGTGTTATCAGACAGACTTGATTCAGCTTCCAAGGAAGAAGCAAGCAGGACTACAGGTATGGGCCATAGGACATGGCTACATGGCTAGATAGATGAATGAAAATGTGTTGAATTAAGATGAAAGAGCTAGCTAGCAATTTGCCTGAGAAATAGCCCAAACAGGATAAAATTAATACAAGCACTTGTGTTATATTCTTTGGGGGGTGAGCCTCCATGAGCAGGTCAGACTTTGGCCTGGATGGACTCAGAAACCTTTTACAACATCTTTAATTATAAATATTTGGTGTCTTCTTTTTGGAGAAGAGGTGATGACATAATTTACTGAAAGAGTTTATGGTTTCTTACGTAAATATAGCTTGTTTACTAAGATTGTAAGCTTCTTGCTTTTGTGCCAAGCTTTTCCAGTACAATTGGTTGCTCAACATTTTTTCTACTCAAATAAAGATATAAGCCCAATGAAGGTTGATGTTGAAATGGTGGAAGAGGCACTGAAAGCCTGTTTAAAACTGCATGGTTTCTCTGTTTTATGTGTAGGGGGTAGCCTGTGGAGCAGGCTCAACAATGTCCCCAACTATGTAAATAGTGCCTTATTCTGTAAATCTGAATAGTACAATTCTGTGAGCCAACACTGGATCTGAGTTCCAGCCCAAACTTGTCTACAGACATATTTAAGAGACTTAATCTTACACAGGAAAATTTTATTTCAATAAGCAAAAACAAAATAAAAGGTAATTATCTATTTGCTATTTAATGGTAAATAGAAAGAAATCATGTTGTATCATTCAAGAATTATAAAGAACAATTAGCAAAAGAAAACATTGTTATATAGGAAGAAAAGATAATAACAACAACTGTAAGTATGACAGGATCTGCTTAAATAACTAAATCATATGAGATCTATTAATGGTAAAGCAAACAGCATGAGAAAACAAAGACATTCCTTTTCACATGTTTATATTTAAAACAAGGAATTTTGTTGTTTGAGAAATAAAGCTTCATAGTACTATGGGAAGTGACAGTATGATGAAAGGAAAACTAGATGTGAATGTAATAATGAAAGAATATGGAGGAGAAAAATATTAGGGTAAGTAAAATCATAGTGATTGATGTGTCATTATAAATGTCAATGATATAATCCCAGCATCAAATATGTTTTCAACAATAATACTTCCTAAAATAATATATATATATGTATATATATATTCATATATATATATTAATCAGGGACAAATTTTACCTTTAATACATTTGAGCAAACTGACAGTTGTGTCTATTTTCTTTAAAATGAGTATCAAGATATTATATTATAGAATTGAATATTGTATGTATTGCATAGATCATGTAAATGAGTTTATAAGGAAAAAGATGAATAATCAGCATTTCTGCTGCTTAGTTTTTATAAAATTGACACAAACTAAAGTCAGCACAAAAGCAAAAGGCTCACTTTAGTAATTGCTTCAACCTAATCTGAGGGGATATCACCATGTTCTTTCTTTATTGATGATGAAATGGGAGGGCTCAACCTACTTGGTTTGCTCATTTTTTGTGACAATACAAAAACAATGATAAGGTAGGAGAAGAAGACAATTATTTACTTTTATTCATTGGAGTGATGTATTTGCTGTGACAAAGAGAACAATGTTCTTTGTTTTGAAGTTGATCTCAAATTATGCAGATTCCAAAAAGGGCTACTTGATTTAAAAATGTTGGACATTTGAACTTTAGAGATTCTTAGAGCTTACTGATGATTAGACACACATTTAATATGTGATGGATATCTAATATATTCTAGATTTTTAAGCAAAGAATATGGAACATAAGCCTTTGAAACTGTTATTAATTGTATTTATGCCATTTTTATGTATTTGTGATTATCAGGTTATTACTGTATCTGAAAGAAATATTGAAACAAATTCAAATAGAAATTAAGAGATAATAAGATAATTCCTTTACAAGTCATTACTTTTTGCATATTTTGTTAAATCATGTTTTATTTAGGTGATAAATTAAAGCACTAATTTTTATACATGAAAAATACTAACATTTTGAAATGATGCTATATGTAGACACAATAATTGATGAAAATTCTATTATACTTGACTGAGAAATGAAAATTATATATCGTACCAGTGTTATCAGGAATTATAAATATGATACAAAAGGAGTCTTAGTTACTTTAAAGAAGCATCCTAGACCATTTCTTTTAAAAAAATGTGTCACCCAAAGAAGAAAAGAAAAATTCTATATTGTCAAGGCTTCTTATGTTTTCTTAGTAATAATTATCCTTGACAACATCTGGTGAGATGATATGAAAAGAAAAAGGATATTTGTGCTCAGGAGACTACTCGGATACGTAATGCACCATACCCATGATATCTCATTAAAAATACTTTGAATCAGATGGAAGCAACATTGCTCATACAGCCATATGTAGACCAAGATGTAAAAGCCATATTATAAATCTATACTTACCATTGGTTTTCTTCAGTTCTTCCACAAGGAACCATGCTTCCTCTTTGATGCGATTCTCAATACTTCGTGTTCCCATCCCCAAATCCCGCAAGGTCATAAGTAAAAAGCGCCTTGTTTCTTTCCATATACTTCCATTGCTAAAACCAATGCCTAAAGAAATTGGAACAGGCAATAGGGTATAGGTGTGAGAGACAGAAGATGGATCAGACAAATGACAGACATGGAAATCAAAAGCTATTCCTGAAGACAAAGCTTGGCCTCTGCTTTCTACACTGTAACTGACAATGCATACAGTCCAAAAACAAACATATGCACCTGAACACTTACCCAGGCCATCAGTAACCTTATCAAAAATTGGAAGTGGTCCTCTTCCAGCAAACTTCTCCCCATGGTCAATGAGAGCTTCTTTAATTGTCTCATAGCCATGTAACACCACAGTGGGTTGTGTACCAAAATACAGAGTGAACATGGGGCCATAGGCTTTAGAGAACTAGAACAAGAAAGAAAAAATAAATATTAGTAAGAATGTCATTGTAAATTTCTTGGAGTCAGGTTATTTAGGTTTGTAATAGTATTGCATTATAATGTTTTTATCCCAAAGATCTTTGATTGAACTCTATGTATGCCTCACATTATGTGGATTATAACATCTAGACAAACTGTCACTTTACAGGCAATATACCAGTGAGTTGACTCACTAAAGCCAATCAGTATATTCGACAGGCTACTTTGTCATGTTTCACAAAGAAACTGAGGTAAAAATTCTACACTCATTTTTAGGACTCTCTTGCAAATGAGTAAAGACTTAAAATTTTCACTAATCTCTTTGAATATTGGATATTTGAACATCATTCTCATAATAATTCCATACTGAAATAGACATTAGTAGTCAGATGACTGCTATAGACTCACCGTAAAACACTTCCTGTTGAAAGCTAGAAAGTCTGTGATGAAGAACAGAAACAAACTCTTAGAACACTACAAGTGCTTGAGGAAGTTCTCATCTATTGTTACAAAAGTATTACACCATAGCATACATCATCTGAAGAAAAAAAGTTATTCTTACAATGCAGTATTTTTGGCCCAATGCACAAGCTTTATATGGAATCTAAGAAAACAGAAAAGCTACAGTATTAGATGTGCCACACTGTTTATGGCTTGTATCTCCTCTGTGAACCCATATCTATTGGTTTTACATCAAATCAGAATCCACTTAATTCTACAGAGTAGAGCATAAATAACTAAGCCAAGAAAAACTCATGTCTAAAATTATGACACCTTCAATGAAATATTGCTTACTCTTTTCATTCAGGCAAAATAATAGAAATTGAATATAAAATCAGGATTTGAAGAAGTCAAAACTTTAAATCCTGTGATTATATTATGAAATGTAGTGACCTAAATGTTCTCCAAACTGAATTCTTTCTTATTACTAATTCCAAGAGTGTTACTAAAGGCAGTTGTTGAAAAAGACATAAAACAATTGTTCTTCACATTACACTCATTTCAAAAGAAATATTTGCCCTAATACTAGAACTTCTTTGAAAGCAACATGACTTATAACTTTCATTGCACCATACTGGAGAAGCATAAACATACATACATTGGTTAAGGATTGGTTGATATTCTTTGCTTCTATGTTGAGGAGATTACCAATGATTGGCAAAGGAGTAGGCCCAGGAGGCAGCTTTCTTCTATCAGAGCTCTGTTTCCAATGTGAGAGGAGAAGCAGACAGGTTAGAATAAGCATAAAGACCATGATTGGACCCATGGTGACTTTTCCGACTGACAGGCAGGACAGAGTGTTTATAATACAGCCACAGTATTGACCCCTTTGATTGGGACATCAATGATTAATCCACTAGGCACTGTGTAACCTCTCTTTGAAGTAGACATTGTCACAAGAATAAGATGAATCAAATTCTTTAATCTTGTATTCTTTTAGGGTGCCCTTTAGTGATTTTGGCTTACTTTTATTGAGTTGTGACCAAATATTGTTGATAAATGTGAACAAAGAAATTGATGTTTTAAATGACTTTCTTCTAGAAAATAGTAACTTCCTTAGCTAACTGAGATCATAAGATGTTGCAACCAAAAAGAGATGGGATCTAATAATTGGAGAAGGAGAAAATTGAGTAAGAGGAGCAACAAGGAGGGAGAAAAAAAACAAAGATGGAGATCTTAATAGAGGAAGCCAATGTGGGTTTGTAATGAGACTGAGTGCTAGGGAAACCTCCAAGCACTCAAAGGATATCCCTGGCTAGATATCCAACTAATAGTGAAGATGTTGCTTAAAACATGATTTCTCCTTTAATCAAATGAGTAACCACCCAAGTGCCATCACAGACTTACATTAAACAATGAATAGAGGTAGAAGCAGGGATACATGGCTGAACACTAGGCTGAGTCCATGATCCAGCTGATAGCAAGGTAAGAGACTCTCTATTACCAAGGGGATAGTGACTAAGAGGTAAATTCTCACAGTGATGGCTGGCTGGACCTCTGGGGAACTCTTTAAATCAAGAACAGCCACCTGGGAAACATTTGCAAAGGAACTAGACCATCCAAGGATAGGCAACTGTCCACTGACATGAACAATGTGTGGATCCTTAAGAGGAGGGTTCAGTGCATGGACTGTCACCTTGGAGCCTATTCCCTCCAGAGGAACACCTAACCCAGTCTTAATATTAAGATGTGAAAATCTGGATTTGCTTAGATTGGATGCTGAGCAAATCTACCTTGGGACCTCTTGCCTTTTCTGGGGAGGGGATGGAGGAAGGGGAGGAGGGAGTCTGAAGACTGACCAGGAATGGTAGGGAGGGGAAAAGGAGTTACAACAAGGGGATACATGGATAAAAAATTATTTTATTCTATAAAAATAATATAAAAACTGGAGCTAATCATAATTTGGGGGGTTGAAATTGTTAAGAGTATACTTTCTGACTGGGTGGTTGTGCACACCTTTAGTCCCAGCATTTGAGAAGCAGAGGCAGGATGATCTGTGAGTTCAAGGACATCCTGATCTACAAAGCCAGTTCCAGGAGAGCCACAGATGTTACAAAAAGAAACCCTGTCTTGAAAAACAAAAAACAACCAACAAATTTTATATATTAATGTATGTAAATATTTTTTCTATACTTTAAGTAGATGCAGGTTCAAAAGCTATGAGCATTGAATCATTTTAGTACCACCTTCTTCCTTTACAAGACAGCAGGGAAACATACAGTGATTTTAAAACTGAGTGCTGCTTGTATGTATCCATTCTCCAATATAAACATATAGTTTACTACTCCGAGGTAACTGTAGCTGGATGTTTATGGCCCTTCCTAGTCCCAAAGACTGGATCTACAGCCCCAAAGCTGATAAGTCTCAAATAATAACATAAAGGAATGTATTAATTGCAAGCTCTTTGGCCTATGTCTCAGGCTCATTACCAACAAGCTCTTAGAACTTTACTCAATTCATTTTTATTAATCTATGTATTGCCACATGGGTCCATGTCTTCACATGTGTCTCATTACATCTTGCTTTCTGGGTAGCAACCTGAAGCATCTTGTTGATTCTGCTCTTATCCATCTTTATTTTCCTTGGATTTCTCACCTGCCTCTAAGCTTCCTGGCCGCAGGCCAATACAGCTTCTTTATTATCCAATGATAATAAAGTATATTCACAGCATAGAGAAGTACATTCCACATCAGGTGACTAAATTTTCAGGAGTATTTAAAGAGGCATAATATTAATGATGGGAACACAGGTAAAAAAAGGAGAAAATTACTTGAGTTTCAAAAGTTGGATTAAGTAGACATTTCCCTTTTTCACATAACTGATATTTAGTTTCCGTAGCTATCTCTCACTTGTTCTATCAAAAAATTTACATGTATCGCCATGCTACATTTCTCCCTCTAATAAACACATGATTCTCTCCTAGTTTTTAATCAGACAACTGATTTTCTGTCATTGCTGCTAATAACCTAGAGTTCAATAAAGGTGTATTTGCTAGCTCCCCAAAAAATATGTCTCTCTTCCTTTGAAATTTCATAGTTATGTTTTAAAAAGTATTTCACAATAAAGTACTCCTCAGTAGTAAAAAAAGAAAAGGAATCCTCATGAAATTTCAAGGCAAATGGGTAGAACTTGAAAGAAACATTCTAAATGAAACCCAGACCCAGAAAGACAAACATGGTATATACTCACTCATAAGTGGATTTTAGACTTAAGGCAAAGAATAATCAGACTACAATCCACAACCCCTAGGTAATAAGGAGGACCCTAAAACGGACATTCATGGACATCCTTGAGAAGGGTAAATAGATAAGATCTCATGGGAAATTGGGACCATGGGGTTTATGGAATAAGTTGAGGCCATGGGGGTGGGGGCAGAGAAGAAGAACAACAAAAATAGATATCTTGATAGAGGTAGCCAGTTTGGGATTGGGGAAACCCTCATGCTAGAAAAAATCTGAGAATATATAAACAAGACCCCATCTAAGACTTCAAGCAACAATAGGGAGGGTGTTTGAAGTGTCATTTCCCTGTAATGAATCTGATGGCCACCCTAAACTGTCATGGTAGAACCTTTGTCCAGCAACTAAAGGAATGAGATGCAGAGATTCACAGCTAAGCACTGGGTTCTTCTCCCAGTTTAGCCAAAGGAAGATAGAGGAAAATATTTGAAGAAAGGGATCAAGATCATGATGAGGAAACCCACAGAGACAGCTGACTCAGGCTATTGGGAGCTCATGACTCTGGACTGACAGCTGAGGAATCTTACTGGGACTGAGCTAGGCCTTGTGAAAGTGGATGACAGTTGTGTGTCAGGGACAGTATGTGAGTTCTAGAACTGTGGGAACAGGACGTATTGCTAATGCATGAACTGGCTCTTCCATTTGGTATACAGGGATACCTTGATCATCCTTGATACTTGGAGAAAGGCTTATTCCTGACTTGACATGGTAAATCAGACTGTATTGAGTCCCCTTAAGAGTGTTTACTTTCTCTGAGGAGTAGATGGAGGATGGGATTGGGGGAAGCAGGAAGGTGATTTGCAAAAGTGGTAGTACAGAGAAACAGTGGTTGACATAAAAATCTTTTAAATATAAATAAAAAGTACTTTATTTTGATATTAAGTGTTATTTGTTCATTTATCATTTTCTTTTCCTCATCCAAAAGCCTCCATATTTGTATTTCCTTTTTTACTTTCTAATTTGTCATCTTTTTGATTTAATTATTATAAATACATTTGTTTATAAATATATATGTTTAAATTAAAAACAAATATATGTTGTTTACATGACATATATCTGTATACACATATAAATACATACAAATATAACCTGCACAATCAGTGTAACATAGATTGTATGTATATTTTCAGGCATGACAATTTCAAATTGGATAACAAATTATATTTCTCTTTCTTGCAGAAACCTATATGCCATCTGTCAGCACAACTTAGTTGTTGTTATTTGCTTGTGTATTGTTGAAGCCTTATTAGGATTCCCCCATCTATGAAAGTATGTCTTTTGACACTGCCCCTCAAAAATTAGAGCAACAGTTTATGGGAGCACCTGTTGACCTTCTTGGAGAAATAATTAAATATGTTAACATTTAGATGAATAAAAATTTCCCCCAAGACTTCATACTGTTTTTTGTCCATATACAAATTTATATTCTATGGATATCTTGTTTGTTTGATAATGTATGTTTACTTAATTAAGACTTGCTATGTTCTTACACTGGTCTAAAGGTCATAGCCTTTTCTATGCTTTCTGTCCAGCAAGAGACACATACACACACAATTACATGTGTATTTTACGTAATATTTAATATGGCTATGGCTAAATTAAATCTTTGGATAAACGGTCTTAGTAATGAAAGCCATAAATGTCCAAGATATATGCTTGAAGAAATATACCTATGCCAAAAATACCTTGCATTATTTCCATATTTTTAATAAGAAAAATATTAAGTTGGTACTTAGAGAAAAGTGTGTGGATTTTACAACTGTGGAACTAAATGGTGGAAAATTCAGGTTATTATTTTGTTGTTGTTTTCTTTATTCTGTTGGTGACAGTATAACAGAAAGATTGCCAATATCTTAGAGCTCATTGGTAGAAGAACTGAAAATTCC
>PVIH01028871.1:0-14512 GCA_004025045.1 Sigmodon hispidus | reverse complement strand
TCAGGGTTCGAATCCGCCCCTCAGAGACCCCTGCAGTTAGTTTGCTCAGTTCACTCAGTTCGGGGTCGCGGTAGGGATCCTTGCAGATACCCTCAGCAGCAGCAGGAGCTGTGGGTGTGGCCAGGTGCAGAGTTCAGCTGCCCCTGCTCCAGAGTGCGCTGGGACGCCGCAGAGAGCACAGGTCCCGGTGGCGGAACCCGAGATGGAAATCTTGATAGTGGAAGTTAATATGGGGTTGGAAAGAGACTGGATGCTAGGGAAACTTCCAAGAACTCACAGGATATCCCTGGCTAGGTCTCCAACCAATAGTGGAGGGGGTGCCTAGACAGGAGTTCCCCTATAATCAAATGAATAGCCACCCCAAGTGTCATCACAGAAGCTACATCCAACACTAAATAGAGGTGGAGGCAGAGATCCATGGCTGAGTACTGGGCTGAGCTCCTGGTCCAGCTAATAGCAGGGGAGGAGAGTCTATATGAGCAAGGGGATAGGGACTATGAGGAAAATTCACAGTGATGGCTGGCTGGAGCTCTAGGGAGCTCACTGAATCAAGAACAGCCACTGGAAACTAGGCCCTCCAAGAGTAGGCAACTGTCCACTCACATGGGCAGTCTGTGGAACCTCAAGGGGAGGGATCAGACTGTGTTTCTGTGCATGGACTGGCACCTTGGAGCCCATTTCCTTTAGAGGAACACCTAACCCTGTCTTGATATTGGGATGAGGAAATTGGACCTGCCTGGAGTGGATGCCCCATGCTGAGCTGACCCACCTTGGGACTTCCTGCCCTTTTTGAGAGGGGATGGGGAATGAGGAGGGGCAGTTTGAAGGCTGACTGGGAGGGATTGGTAGAAGGGAAGGGAGGGGGAGCAGGGGGATACACGGAAAAAAAGACTTTTATAATTAAATAAAAATCAATTTTAAGGGGCTGGAGAGATTGCTCAGCGGTTAAAAGCACCGTCTGCTCTTCCAGAGGACCCGGGTTCGATTCCCAGCACCCACATGGCAGCTAACAACTGTCTGTAGTTCCAGTTCCAGGCAAACAACAAGGCAAATAAATAAATAAATAATAAATAAATAAATAAAGTTTAAAAAAATCAATTTTAAAAAGCAACTTTAAATAAAGAAATTAAAGACACATCTTTTAAATAGGCCAATGTAACAAATATATTCAGTGACTAGTAATGGCTAATTCCTATTGCATTATTGGTCAACAGAATTAAAAAGAAAGGCCAACTTTTATAATCACTGTTTCAGAGGAATGGTATATGTTGAATTCTTTTGGAATGCAAAAATGGCTTAGGGTACATCAGTGCACAGAATACTGAATTCACATATTCACCTTGGAGAAAAAACTAGAGTTGAGACTAGAAAAAAAATTAGCTTCCAATCCTCTTTGATGACTCATGTGTCCTTGGTCATCTTTCTTCATTACCCAGTACTGATCTCCTTTGTAAAGTTCTTGCCTTTACCCACACCTAACACCTGTTCGCATATATACATGTATACACTACTGACTTGGACCCATCGGAGGGAGAACATGTGGGTTTTTCTTTCTGAGTTTGGGTCACCTCACTTAGTGTTACTTTTCCATGTTGCATTAGGTTATTTTTTTTCCTGATGCTGTGACAGAAAACATTGATAAAAGCAACTTAAGAAAAAAAGAATTCATTCTGGCGGGATGGTTCAGAGGGGATACAGTCATGGTGGGAGAAACATAGTGGCAGGAGCAGAAGCAGATACATCATATGTCACTTGCATTCAGGAAGCGGACACCTCAATGCCTGCCCCTGAGTTACATATTTCTTCCAGCAAGGCTCCCCTTCCTACAAATTCTAAACCTTCCCAAACAGAGACACCAGGACTCAAGTATTCAAATACATGACTCAATGGAGACATTTCTCAAACTACACAGCAACATCCATTATCCTGAAAATTTCCTGATTTCATTTTTCTTCACAGCAGAATAACATTCCATTGTGTGCATGTCCCACATTTTTATTATCCATTAACCTGTTGAGAGAAATCTTGGTTGTTTCCTTTTCTTTGCTATCATGACTAAAGTAGCAGCAAGCATGGATGTGTAGACATTTCTCTGGAAGGATATCGAGTTCTTTGGGTTTATGACCAGGAGTGCTATAGCTGGCTCATATAGCATTCTATATTTATATTTTTGAGAACCCTCCCAACTGTTTTCTTCAAATGGCTATGTTAATTTGCACTCCCACCCACAGTAAAGAATGACTCCTTTTTCCCACATCCTCTTCAGGATTTATTGTCATATTTCTTGATTATGGTTATTCAGACTGGAGTGAGTTGTATCTCAAAAATTCATATAATATTTAAATTATTATTCACAAATTTCAGATAGATAGATTATATACACCCAGAATTCTTTCTCCAGTTCCCCTAACACATACCCTTTCTACGTCTGTACCTTTGTTTGTTACCCAATGTGTTAAATTAGTGCTTCCCATATGCACATGGATGTGAGGCCATCCACTGGATCATAGGAACCCTACCAGTGGTCATGCCCCTAAATTAAAATGGCTTTTCCCTTCTCCAGCAGCCTTAAATTGTCAGTGATTCCTCAGCTAGGAGTGGGGACTTGTTAGCCCCTCTCTCAATCCATGATGGACTGTTGGATGGCTTGATCTTGTGCATGTAACCATGAGTTAACACAAAACTTTTACAAACCCTTATAGAAAATAAAGATGGACACATTCTAACTCTTACTACAAAGTCAGCACTACCCAGAAACTTTGATAAAGCACTACAAGAGAATAAAATGTTAGGGGCATATCTCCCATTGGTATAGAAGATAATTTGTCAATGGAATATTAGGGGACCTAATCCAGATGGTGAAAGATTATATGTCATGACTAATTAGGATTTATCTTGTGGATATAAAGTTGGTTTAACATATGAAAAGCAACTAATTTAATATATCATTTAAATAGAATAAAGGACAAAAAACAGTGGTAATCTTAATTGATGAGTAAAAGGCATTTGACATAATCCAAAATTCATCTATATTTTTTTTAAATCCCATCCAACTGAACATAGAAGGAATTACTGAATTTTTTTTTTTTTAAAACTTTATTTTATTTATTTATTTGCCTTGGTGTTTGCCTGGAACTGGAACTACAGACAGTTGTTAGCTGCCATGTGGTTGCTGGGAATTGAACCCGGGTCCTCTGGAAGAGCAGACGGTGCTCTTAACCGCTGAGCCATCTCTCCAGCCCCCAGAAGGAATTACTGAATTTTTATAGTAAGTGTTTTCAAAATATCAGACAACAATATATTAATGATAAAGATTGACTAATTTTCTCCCTTAATGGATCACAAGTCAAGGGTGACAGATTTCATCAGTTCTTTTCAATACTGAACTGGAAGTTCCAGTCTTTACAACTAGATATATAAAGGGCATAAAGACAACCAAATTGAAAAGAGAAGTGTCTTAATGTGCAAACAACATTATCTTGTATATAGAAAATTCTAACAAAGCCATAGAAACACTATTAGAACTAAAAAACTAAGTATAACAAGCCACAGTACAAGTACAATGTTCAACCTATTTCTATATACTGTCAATGAATAATTCTAAATGAAACTAAGAAAATCAATCATGATGGTGTAAAAGAATGCTTATAAACACATCTTATTGAGGCTTTTGAGTAAGATGGCAGATTAGAAAATTCATTTGTTAATCAAAGAAGAAAGTCCAGATAATACTTAATAATTCTTGTTCTCACAGAGAAAATATCTGTAAATAAATCTGTAGCTGAAGTCTCCTTGGAGAAGCAAAAAGAGGTAGCCACAAAGCGGTGCCTAGCCGTACTATATGGTTTTTGGCCAAATTTATGGGAATAGCCAGGGAAATTGAGCCACCCCACCCCAATGCCACTGCAGTTGGCTGAAATCACCTAGAGCTGAAGCAAAGATTCAGCTCCAGGATGCAGGGCTCTGGCTGAGGTCAGTAGGAAGCACCAGCAGTGGCACACTGCCTCCTTATCTGCTTGTCATTTCAATAGCCATGGAAAGAGGAGCTGCAGAACTAAGGCTTAGATGGACTGCCGGTAGAGATCGGTGGAGCCTGTGCTCTTGGAAACTGAAGTGTCACCTCCAGGCACCCTGGAGAGTTCTGTCATTGTCTTGGATGTTTAAACTCCATCATGACAACTATATATCCCAAATCTTGGCTTTGTAGGTTTAAACTGAAATATTAAAAATGTACTTCTAAGTGGGCGGTGGTGGCACATGTTTTTAATCCCAGCACCCTGGAGGCAGAGACACGCTCTGTGAGTTTGAGGCCAGTCTGCTCTACAGAGCGAGTTCCAGGACAGCCAATGTTACATAGAGAAAACTTGCTTTGAAAAAAAAGAAAAAGAGGGGCTGGAGAGATGGCTCAGCGGTTAAGAGCACCCTCTGCTCTTCCAGAGGACCCGGGTTTGATTCCCAGCACCCACATGGCAGCTAACAACTGTCTGTAGTTCCAGTTCCAGGCAAAACACCAAGGTAAATAAATAAATAAAGTCAAAAAAATAAGAAAGAAAAAAAAGAAAAAGAAAAAGAAAAAGCACCTGTCCCATCAATGGTTTGCTGCATGAAACATCACAGGAAAAGAAAGGAATTCAAAACTCATTCCACCAAGAAATGCTGGCTGATGAGATAGTATTTTTATGCATTATACTTTAATTTTACATAGTCTTAATATTCTTTGTATTATTTTGTTATGTTTAATTCTAAACTCATATAGATAAACTTGCTTTAGTTTTAATAGTATTCCATTAGGTTTTATGACTGTTCTGCACATTTCTGCACCCATTGTGTACTTCCTATTATTCTTATACATAAACCATACAATTTTTCTCTTATGCCTACTTATTTCTTTTCCTTTCCCCCACCCCCATCTTTGTACTTCCATAGATTTAACAACCTTGAAACTCTGAAAGTTATCCCAACTTCTCTTTTCCAGCTACTTTTTCTTCCTCAATTCTCCCAGTTCACCCAATGCTGCTAATCCCTATTCTCGGTGTCTGTACTCAATCCTACTTCTTTTATCTTCTAAGCTTCTAACTAATACTTTACTGCACACTATAAAATCCAAATTGCTTGCTGTGAGTGACTGTCCACTGAGCAAAGCAACCAGAGTCGTGAGGCATTCAGCTGTGGCCCCTTGGCAAAGGTCATTCCAGCCTGAGTTTGTTGACTGTTTATGCCCCTGGGGTGTAAACTTTCTCATCTGAGCATTCAACTGCTCTCTACCACCTGATATGGGCACCTTTGCCTTAACTGAATTCTGTGTGGCTTGGGGGAAGGGTGGGTTTACACACAGGCTTGGGAAGGCATGTGAAGGGGGGCGCTCCATTGTGAGAAGAAGCCTTCACACCCTCTGGGGGAAGACTTTCCAGAAGCAGCCTGTTTCCGGAAGGAGCACCCACATCTTTGTAAGTCCCTGCTTACCTAGTAAGAAAGCCAAATAAACTTACTGGCTCCCCAGAGTGAACTTTGGTGGAATCAGGCCTCAGTTTCTTATTGAGACCTTAGGAGAAGGGGTAGATATTGTTTGTGTCTCCCCCAGTGAAGGAATTTTATCAACATACTTTATCTCCAAATAGTTATTGAAGTTAGATAACTTTTAACCAGCTATTTCAACATTTCCATAGTATTGTGATTTCTTCTTCAGCTAATAATATAATAGTCTTCTAAACTCTCAGAGTTATGTAGAAGATTGCACAAAATGCCCTAGATATTTGGACTGAGAGTTCAGCCATTAAACTATGCATATCAAATTTACTGTAATCCAGTCCTACTAGAACACTGTAAATTCTTTTTTCCCTTTCTTTGTTGTTGTCGTTCTTTGGGTTTCATGAGATTGGATAAAATAAGAAAGTCAATACAAGGTACAAAGAAGGAATTCAACAGAAAAATAGAAATACTGACAAAGAAACCCACCAAATTGAAATTTTAGAGATAAAAAGCTCATTAATCAAAATAAAAAGACTCAATAAATAGAAAACCTCACCAGTATCAAGTGGATTATAGACTTTCAGGGATGGAAAACAAGATAAATTCAGACAGACAAAGATAAAGGAAGAACAATTTGGATAAAACATATAATATCTATGGGATTCCATTAAAACATAAAATTTATTGATCTTGAGGATAGAAGACAGAGAAGAACTTCAGGATAATGGCGTAAGTAATATATTCAGTAAAACCATAGCATAGATGTCCTAAAGCTATGAAAAGATGACTATAAATTCAGGAAGTGGGCTAGCAATGGTTCACCAAGTAAAGACGAGTGGTGCCCCCAAGCTGATGAGTTAGGTCTCATGGAAGGAGAGAAACAAATTCTGCATCAACAACCCAGTTAATCTCTCAGCTAAGAAAATTTCAGGTTCAGGCCTTTAAGGAACTAATACTAATGCTTCTTAGACTGTTTCGTAAGATAGAAAAAGAAGTATAAGATTTCTCTCTTCTACCCCTCTCCCTTCTCCCTCTCTTCTCTTTTCTCTCTCTTTCCTTCCTCCCCTCCCCCACTCGTTCCCTGGATATCCAGACCCCAATAAACTCAACATGGCCTCCTGAAAAAAAAAAAAGAAAAAGGAAAAAGGAAGTATGCTATCAGACTCTCAAGAAAGTAATTTTACTCTGATACCAAAATCAAGAAAGAATGAAAATTATAGAACAATCTCCTGATGATCATAAATGCAAAAAATTCTCAGTTAAGTACTTACAAACAGAACTCAAGGATAAATCAAAAAGATCATTCACAATGATCAAATTTACTTTGCTCCAGAGACACAAAAATGATTTAACATATGCTAGTCAATAAATGTAAAAAATGTTTTTGACAAAGCCCACCATCCATTTATAATTTTTTTAAAAGGGCAGAAGAAAATAGAAATAGAAGATGTGTTTGAATATAATAACAGTTATATAATAAAAGCTCAAAGCAATTTTAATAAAGCAAGGACAAGACAATGAAATAATATCTACCTTCTCCATTCTTATTCAATGGGCCTGAAGTTTTAGCTAGAACAATAAGAGTGGAAGAAAATAAAAGGAATAAAATAATATAATAAAATAAAATAAATAAAAGAAATACAAAATAGAAAGGGAAGAACTCAATGATCCTTATTTGCAAGTGATATGATTCTATATATAAGAGACACTAAAAAGAAAGCTCTTAGATTTGTTAAACATGCTCAGCAAAGTTATCAGGATTCAAAATAAACATTTAATACAAAATTAATAGGCTACCTATATATTAGAAACAAGCATGCTGGAAAAAAAAAAACTAGCAGAAAAACAATCTCATCCACCATTTCCTCAAAAAGAAATAAACCTAATCAAAGAAAAGAACTTCTACAAAGAAAATGTTAACATTGAAGAAAGAAATTGAAGAAGATTCCAGAGGATAAAAAGGCCTCCCACTCTTGTGAACCAGCAAAATTAATACTAAGAAAACAACTAGACTACCAAAACCAATCTACAGATTCAATGCAATCCCAATCAAAAGTTTCACATTGTTGTTCTTTAGAAATGGAAAAAAAATCCTAAAGTTCACATGGTATCACAGAAGGCTCCAGATAACCAAAGTAGTCCTGATCAAAAAGCACAATGGTAGAGAATTACCAGATGTGATTCCAGTTTATACCACAGAACCACAGTAACGAAACAGAAAGGGATTGCCACAAAACAGACATATAGATCAGTGGAATAGAATATAAGCCTGCATGGCCACAGCCATCTGATTTTTCATAAAGATAAGAAGAATACACATTGGAAAAAAGACAGCTTCCAACAAATGATGCTGGGATAATTGGATAGCCACAAATAGAAGCATAAAACTAGGTCCCTAGCTTTCATCCTGTACAAAAATCAACACAAAATGGGTCAGAAATATTAATGTAAGACCTGAACCTCTGAGACTATTAAAGGAGTAGGCAATACAATACAAGATATATGCAAAGGTAAGGAATCCCTGAGAAGCAGCCTGGTGGCTCATATGAAAATAATTCCATGAAACTGAAAAAGGAGATTGATGACATTAAAATGTTTCTGTACAACAAAGGAAGTCATAAATTGAGTGAAGAGGGCCTACAGAATGGAAGAGAAATATCTGACTAAGGATTAGTACACAGATTATACAAAGAACTAAACACCGACCTAAATAGCAAGAAATCAAACAACACAATCACTGAATGGACTGATGAAAAGAACAGGTCATTTTCAAAAGACATAGTCCTGGAGCTGGAGCTGGAGAGATGACGCAGCAGTAAACAGCATTTGTTGCTCTTCCAGAAGACTCACAAGCATTTGTAAGTTCTGGAGGATTTTACGCTGTTTTCTGGCCTCTGCAGGCACCAGGCATGCATGTGACGAACGTACATGCAGCTAGAATACCCATATACATAAAATTCATCTAAAAAGATGTAATGCAAACCAACAGTAAACATCAATGATATGGCAATTGTCTTCAAACTGACTTACTGAATTGTCAAAATTGCTATGAAAATCCTTAGAGGCTACCAGGCTCAGGCAACATCACAGAAGAGGGCAGAAAGAAAATAAGAGCTGAGATCAAGGAGATGTGCACTGAAAAGATATCCTCTGGACATGGCATAGCTGTTAACCTCATGAACTCACTGTAGCCATGGATGGTTATCTGCATAAGATTGGCACAAGATATATTATAGATGCATGGGTTTATTGGTAGGATCTCTGTTTACTTGTTCTATGTGTCTGCTTTATGTCACAATCATAATGTTTTAGTCACTGTGGTTTAGTATCATGTATGATACTAATTAATATTGTTCCCTTTGTTTAAGATGGTTTGGACTATTCAGGATACTTTTGTACTTCCATATGGATTTCAAGATTTTTTTTTCTAATTTGGTGAAGATTGCTATTGGTATTTTTATGACATTTTATTGAACTCCTAAAAGTTCATGATCTTGAGAGGTCTTTTCTTTTTCTGGTCCTTGCTGTGTGAGACTGCCCCTATTGGGCTTTTGCCTTATCTGGAGACCTGTTGGATGAGTGCTCATAACGGTCCAAAACTAGACCATATAGCTCCCAACAACTGTCAAAATAGGGCAAAATGGGAAGAGATCTTCACCAACCTGGCATCTGACAGAGGGCTGCTTTCCAAAATATATAAAGAACTCAAAAAACTGGATATCAACAAAACAAACATTCCAATTAAAAAATGGGTATAGCTCTAAACGGAGAATTCTCAACAGAAGAATCTCAAATGACAGAGAAATACTTAAGATGTTCAACATCCTTAGCCATGAGGAAAGTACAAATCAAAATGACTTTGAGATATCATTTTACACCTATCAGAATGGCTAAGATCAAAAAACACGGCTGACAGCCTATGCTGGAGGGGATGTGGAGCAAGGAGAAAAATATATTTATTATTGAAAAGTTTCTGAGCTGTTGCAAATGGAATTGAAGCCATTTAGTCATTATGTTCATACTGAATTTGTTATTAGTGTATTGAAAAGTGACTTTTGGGGCTGGAGAGATGGCTCAGCGGTTAAGAGCACCGTCTGCTCTTCCAGAGGACCCGGGTTCGATTCCCAGCACCCACATGGCAGCTAACAACTGTCTGTAGTTCCAGTTCCAGGCAAAACACCAAGGCAAATAAGTAAATAAATAAGTTTAAAAAAAAAAAAAGAAAAGAAAAATGACTTTTATTGGTTTTGTATCTTGTCCCTATGTTGAATTTATCAGTTAATAGTCCCTATTATGTAGCCCTGGCTGACCTTGAACTCACAGAATGCTGGGATTAAAAGCTTCTTATCCAGAGAATTTAAATTGAGATAACTGTATTCAGAACAAAGCCATACTATATATTAGAGAGGCATGCAGTGTCAAGATTAACAGTAGGCCACATGAATGAGAGCACTCAAGGGCTCAGGCTACAATCTTTGGGCTCCTTTTATGGGCCTAAAGGAAGGAGGGACTACACTAAGGAGCATAGTTAAGTAGTCTCACACAAACACACACACACACACACACACACACACACAAGCAGGTGAAGAAAGTAGACTGCTAAATTCATTACTACAAGACTGGAGAATATGCATAATCACAAATCAAGTGGAGATCCCAAACTAAACTACCTCCTATGCCTTTTCTACTTCAGAGTCTGTCTGTAGGTTTTTCTATATAGAGAATCATATCATCAGCTTATGTAAGTAAATAGACTTCCTCAATTCCTATTTGTTTATTTTTTCTCTTGTGTATTTGAATCAGCTAACCTGATTTAGTACTTATATTGAAAAAGATGACTGATAGCAGACATTCTTATCTTGTTCTTGATTCAGTAGGAAATGTTTCACTGGCTAAAACCTATTTTGCTATAGTTGCTGTTGTTGAAGTAAAATCCTTCTATACCCAGTTTATTCAGTGACTTTATTATTAAAGTATGTTGACATTTATCAAATACCTTTTCTATATAACTAATGATATGAGTTTTAGTCTGTTCATATGATGCATTTTGTTTGTTGATTTGCACACACATCTTGCATCCCCAAGATGAAATCAGCTGGATCATATGATACTTTTGATGTGCTACTGAATTCAACTTGCTAGTACTTTGTTGAGAATTTCTGCATCCATGTTTATCAAGGATATTGGTGTATAACTTTCTTTGATGGGGATTGTGGGGATGTTACTCAGTTGATGAAGTATACACAAAATCCTGGGATTAATTCCCAGTACCTTATAAAGCCAAGCATAGATCTAACATGCATGTTAGATCTTGGAATCTAATTTCAGCATCTGGGAGGCAGAGACAGGGTTAGAAGATGTTCAAGGCCTGAGCTACAGAGGGAATTTTTTAAAAAGACAATTCCTTGTTGGTTATGTCTGCGTGAATGTTTGGATATGGCATAATGTTGGCCTCATGGAATGCGTTCAGAGGGTTCCACTCTCCTTCACTGATGTCAGATACTTGAAGAGAGCATGCCTCAGTTCTTTTCTCTCTCTTCTTTTAAAATTGAGCAGTGGGGCTGGACAGATGGCTCAGCGGTTGAGAGCACTGACTGTTCTTCCGGAGGACCTGAGTTCTATTCCCAGCATCCACATGGCAGCTCACAACTGTCTGTAATTCCAAGATCTGATACCGTTATACAATTAATTATACATGCAGGCAAAACACCAATTCACATAAAATAAAAATAAACATTTTTTTTAAAAGATTGAGCAGTGAAGCAGTTTCTGGGCTTTTCCTGTTTGACATTTTGTTGGAATTTTCATTTTAAAAAGGAGGTGTGTGTGTGTGTGTGTGTGTTTGTGTGTATGTGTTGAATGCTCTTATGTGTGTATTCATAGAAGGCAGAGAAGGGCATCAGGTGCCCTGCTCTATTATTCCCTGAGATTTTTTTGCCACCTAGGAATATCTGGAAATATCTTGAGATATTTTGTTTGTCTCAGTTGGAACAGAGGTTAATATTAGCATCTTGTGTGTGCATATCAATAATGCTTCTTAAATACCTCACAGAGATAGCCACTCATAAGTATGAGTAGCACTGTCTAAACTGTCAGTAATGTTGATATTCAAAAATCTTGATTTAGAGAGTCATCTTTTTCTTGCTGCTGTGACAAAATACCTATCAAGAAACAAAGGAAAAAAATTTATTTTGGCTTATGGGTTTGTCTTATAATATTTAATTTTATTATATATAATAAATATATAATATATTCATATATTTTGTTAAGCATCTGTATTAAATATAAGCATTTATTTTATTAAATATATTTTATAATATATTTCATATGGCATATGTATTTATAATTTTATGAAAAATTATATATATATATTTATGAACTGTGGTCCTCTGGAAGAGCACCCAGTGCTCTTAACCACTGAGCCATTTCCCCATTCATTGCTTTACAGTTCAGTAAGAGATGCAATCTGCCACAGTGGGGAAGGTATGGTGACAGGAGAATCAGGCAGTCACATGTATCTGCCCCAAGAAAGCAGACAGGAAATAAACAGAAAGTACCATAAAGCCAGGTTGTAAAACCTCAAGGCTCATCTTTACTGACTCACTTCCTTTAGCAAGCGTCTACCCCCTTAAGGTTTCATAACATTGCAAAACAGTCCCTTGGGGACCTCCAAGACTACAAATGTATAAACTTATGGGTGACATTTCACATTCAAACTGTAACTAAGGTATAGTCTGAAATATTAATAAATGAAATTGTGTGTCTAGTTTCCTTTAAAGTAAGTATGGAAAAGGACATGAGGGTATGAATGACAGAATCTAGGCTGTAGATGGATAATTATTGAAATTAGTTAATGAATACATGAGACAGGGTTTTTATTACTGCCTGTATTTTTGTTTACATTTGAAAATATGTGTACTATAACATTTAAAAACAACTGTGAGCACCAGGCTCTGCTGTTGTTACTCTGCCCATTTTCTAACATTTCCTTTTTGCATTGGTTTCAGTTGCTCTTGATCATTCCTTAGACACATTAAGGGTTGAAAAATTGTTCTTTCCTAGTTCTTCATTTATAAGCCAAATTCTATTATGGTGAAGGTAGAATAAATATTTATCTGCCAGCATTCAAAATGGAAATTTGCCATTATAACCAATAAAATGAGGCCTTCTTGTAGTCATAAATTTATATAATTAGGTATATTTGATAGGTTTCATTTTATTGAACTAATTTTTCTTCCTGCTTTCATATTGTCCCTGAGACTGCTACGTAGAGCTACTTGAAGTTCATTCTTGTGGTTGTTATTGCTAATTTTTAAAAAAATATCTGGTTCACCCATGACTTTTTTATTGAAAAGATTTTTTTCTCATATGATATATCCTGATTATAGTTTCCCCTCTCTCTACCCCACCCAGTTCCTCTTCATCTCCCCTCCCATCTGCATCTACTCCCTTTCTGTCTCTCCTTAGAAAACAAACAGCCTTCTGAAGGATAATCCTAAAATAAAATATAGTAAGATAAAACAAAATTGAACACATCAGTGTTGGACAATACAAACCAAAAGATGAAAAAGAGCCTAAGAGAAGGTACAAGAATATCAGAGGCCCACTCATTTGCACACTCAAGAATCCCATAAAAACAGTCAACTGGAAGTAAAACCTATGCAGAGGACCTGGTGCAGACCTGTGCAAGGCCCTGCTGCCTAGGTCTCTGTATGTTCTTATGAACTTTGCTCAGGGCCTTTCTTTCTTGGTGTCCTCCATCTCTTCTGGCTTTTACACTCTTCTTTCATGGGGTTCCCTGAGCTCTAAGGGGAAGAATTTGATAAAGAGAGAGGGCAGAGTGTTGTTTCGAGGTTTCTCTGAAGAATGTCTGCCTGTGGGTCTCTGTGTTTGTTCCCAGCTTCTGCAGGAGGAAGCTTCTCTGATAATGGCTGAGCAAGGCACTGATCTATGAGTATAGCAGGATATCATTAGGAGTCATTTTATCATTACAGGTTTTAAAATTTCTCTTTTATTTAAAAAGTTTTTTCTCATACCTACTGCTTCCCCTCCCTTCCCTCCTCCTAGTTCTCCCTCAGCTTCCCCCCCACCCCATCTCCTCATTCCTCCACCCCCCCATCCCCCCATCCATTCCCCAGGGAGGGCAAGGAATCCCAAAGTGAGTCGGTTTGGTCTGGCATATCCAGGACCGAGTCCCTCCCCCACAGTATCAAGGCTGAGTAAGGTGTTCCTCTGTAGGAAATTGGCTCCTAGATGTCAGTTTATGCACCAGGAATAAACTCTGGTCCTACTGCAAGAGGCTCCACGAATTGCCCATGCAGTTTGACTTTTGTCTACATACAGAGGGTTTAATTCCTTTCCATGAAGTTCCTCAGCTGTCATTTCAGAGTCAGTGAGCTCCCAATAGCTTGGGTCAGCCATCTCAGTGGGTCTCCTCCTCATGATCCTAAAGCCTTTGCTTATATACACACTCTCTCTCTTTCTCTCACTTCAGCTGGACCAGGAGTTTGACCTGATGCTTAGCTATGAATCTCTGCTTCTGCCTTCATCAGTTGCTGGATGAAGGTTCTATAATGACAATTGGTGTAGTCATTCATTTGATTATAGGGGAAGTCCTGTTTAGGCACCCTCTCCACTATTGCTTGGAGTCCTAGCTTAGATGTTTCTCTGGCACCAAGTTTCTCTCTAACCTCACAGTGGCTCCCTCTATCAAGATATCCATTTCTTTGTTCTCTCTCTCTCTCTCTCTCTCTCTCTCTCTCTCTCTCTCTCTCTTGCTCACCCCCCCCCACTCAACCATTCCATTCTCATGATCTCTTCCCACCTCCCCTTGCCCCTCCCCTCATATGGTTCCAATTTACTCAGGAGATCTTCTCTATTTCCCCTTCCCAGTGGGATCCATGGATGTCTCTCTTAAGTTTCTCTTGTTACCTAGCTGCTGGATTGTAGCCTGGTTATTCTTTGCTTTAGTCTAAAATCCACTCATGAGTGAGTACATACCATGTCTATCTTTCTGGGCCTGTGTTACCTCACTCAGGATGAT
>PVIH01028870.1:0-14513 GCA_004025045.1 Sigmodon hispidus | reverse complement strand
CAGATTTTCAAAATATGATCTGATAATTCTCTGTATTTCCTGGGGGTCTGTTGTTATGTCCCCCTTTTCATTTCTGATTTTGTTGATTTGAACACTCTCTCTCTGTTTTTTGATTAGTTTGGCTAAGGGCTTATCTATCTTGTTAACTTTCTCAAAGAACCAATTCTTAGATTCGTTGATTCTTTGTATTGTTCTTTTTGTTTCAATTGTATTGATTTCAGCTCTAAGTTTGATTATTTCCTGCAGTCTACTCCTTCTAGGTGAGTTTCCTTCTAATTGTTCTAAGGCTTTCAGCTGCGCTGTTAGGTCTCTAGTGTGGGATTTCTCTAGGTTTTTCATATAGGCGTCTAGCGCTATGAATTTTCCTCTTAAGACTGCTGTCATTGTGTCCCAAAAGTTTGGATACGTTGTAGATTCATTTTCATTGAATTCTAGGAAGACTTTGATTTCTTTTTTAATTTTCTCCTTGACCCAGAGATGGTTCAGCTGAGTGATATTTAGTTTCCATGAGTTGGTAGGCTTTCTTTGGGTTTTGATGTTGTTGAACGCTAACTTTAGGCCCTGGTGGTCCAATATGTTACAAGGGATTATTTCCAATTTTTTGTATCTGTTGATATTTGCTTTATGACCAATTATGTGGTCAATTTTGGAGAAAGTTCCATGAGGAGCTGAGATATATGTCTATTCCTTTGCCTTTGGGTGGAAGGTTCTGTAGATATCTATGAAATCCATTTTCATCATAACCTCTATTAAACTTCTTATTTCTCTGTTGAGGCTCTGTCTGGTTAATCTATCCAGGGTTGAAAGTGGAGTATTGAAGTCTTCCACTATTAGGGTGTAAGAATTGATGTGGGATTCGAGCTTTAGCAGTGTTTCTTTTACATATGTAGGTGCCCCTATATTAGGAGCATAAATATTTAAGATTGAAATCTCCTCTTGACCAGTTTTTCCTGTGATGAATAAGTAGTGACCATTTTGGTCCCTTTTAATTGCTTTTAGCTTAAAGTCTACTTTGTTAGATTTTAGGATTGCAACCCCTGCTTGTTTCTTAGGACCATTTGACTGGAAAATCTTTTCCCAACCCTTTATTCTAAGCCTGTGTCTGTCTTTGCAGTTGAGGTGTGTTTCTTGTAGGCAACAGAAGGATGGCTTCTGTTGTTGTATCCATTTTGTTAATGTGTGAGGTTTTATAGGAGAGTTGAGACCATTGATATTAAGGGAAATTAGTGACCATTGATTTATATTTCCTGCCATTTTTGGTGGCAACTTGTTTGTATTTCCTTTCTCTAGAGTATTCTTCTGTGGACTTATTGGTTGTTTGTGATTTCTTGGGTGAATCTGGGGTCCTTAGGTTGTAGTTTTCCCTCTAATACTCTCTGTAGTGTTCGATTGGTAGATAGATATTCTTTCAGTATGACTTTGTCCTGAAATACCTTGTTTACTCCATCTATGGTGATTGACAATTTTGCAGGGTATAATATTCTAGTTTGGCATCCATGCTGTTTTAGCATCTGTATAACTTCTGATCAAGCCCTTCTAGCTTTCATCGTTTCCATTGAATAGTCAGGCGTTATTCTGATGGGTCTGCCTTTATATGTGAGTTGACCCTTTTCTTTTGCAGCTCTTGAAATTTTTTCTTTGTTCTGTATGTTTTGTGGCTTGATTATAATGTGGCGCACTGACTTTTTTTGGGATCATATCTATTTGGTGTTCTGTAAGCTTCTTGTATCTTTATAGGCATTTCCTTATTCAGGTTAGGGAAGTTTTCTTCTATGATTTTATTAAAAACATTATCTGTGCCTTTGAGCTGGTATTCTTCTCCTTCTTCTATTCCTATTATTCTCAAATTAGGTCTTTTCATGGTGTCCCAGATTTCCTGAACATTTTGCATTATGGCTTTTTTAGTTTTATTATTTTCTTTGACTGATATATCTATTTGAGCTACTGAGTCTTCCACTTCAGAGATTCTATCTTCCATCTCTTGAACTCTGTTTGTTATGCTTATATCTGTGGTTCCAGCTTTTTTCTTCAGGTTTTCTATTTCCATCTTTGCCTCATTTTGTGCCTTTTTTATTGCTTCTATTTCAGCTTTTATTTCAGCTTTTAGCTCCTGGCATGTTTCTTTCATAGTTTTGTTCATCTCTTCCAATTTTTTGTTTGTATTTTCTTCTATTTCTTTAAGGCTTTTTTTCATATCTTCTTTGAGAGCTTCAATGATCATCAAAAAGAAATTTTTGGTGTTGCTTCCTTCTGTTTCCTCTTCATTGCTCAGTTCAGGTCTTGTATTTGTAAGATCACCACTCTCTTCTGGAGTTACCATGTTGTTCTTTGTATTATTATGTAATTTTTTGCACTGACATTTGCCCATGGCTTCAGTGGTTCACAATTAGATGGGTCCTGGTCAGTTGTGGCACTCGGGCTTGTGTGCCTCCTGTCACCTCTCTGGGCAGGGTCTGAATCTACCCTTCAGAGACCCAGAATGTATCTATTCGCTCAGTTCTAGGTCGAGGTGGGTAGCTGTGCAAATTCCCTCAGCAGGAGCTGTGGGTATGGTGACAGGCAGAGTTTATCTGCCCCTGCTATAGATGCTCTGGGACTCAGCAGATAGAACCTAGTCCCAGAAGCGGAACCGAAACCGATGGGAGCTCAACTCTCCCTCCCTGGCTGGGATATAGGTGCTTGGGCCTGGTGACCCCTCCTTACCTCTGGGCGGGGTCTGAGTCTGTCCTTCAGGGACCCCTGAAGTTGTTAGTTAGCTCAGTTCGAGGTGGCAGTGGGTAGCCATGCAAATTCCCTCAGCCAGAGCTGTGGGTTTGGTGAAAGGCAGAGTTTATCTGCCCGTGCTCCAGAGTGCGCTGGGACTCTGCAGACCTCTTTTGGTTTTCTAAGAATGACTCCTGATGTTCTATTAGACATTTAATGTCTCAAGTCACAGTCTTTCATGAATGAATTTATCAGCAATTGGTCTCATCACCTGAAAGATGACTGCGATAAAGACAAGAAATATGTCTGATCACATAGAATTAAGGTAAATTACAGGTGGTGGAAGTAGTTGTCTACTTTGAGGTTTACTACTGTGAGCACACTGGCTGTACATTGGCTGGCAGACTGCTACTAAATGGGGTACAAACAAGAACATTAAAAGAACTTGCAACAAAAAAAAGGCCTGCTGATATGACAGGATGCCAGGATGAGTTTTAAATGTCCAAATTCATGACTCCTGTTTCAGAGAGCAGATTTTGTTCAGTAAAAGATGTGACATTCTGACTCCCAACATTACAGCCTGAGTGTTGGTCCTGCTGTCTCTCAGATGTCTGTTTTTGTTTTCTATGGTGTCTGGTAGATTGAACTATAGCTGCCATGACCTTTCTAAATGATTATCCAAGGCCAGCAAAACTCTGGCCTCCAGCATCTCATCATTGTAAAAAGAAAAAAAATATTAGCAGGTTGTAGAACTTTCAATCACTTAATTTCCTTTTTTAAAAAATTTTGTATTTTGAGAGCAAACACAGAGTCTTGGAGGTAGCTGAGATATATCCCCAGCTCTCCTTTCTATATCGTAAAGGTGCAGTGAACTAAGTCCATGAGGTAATAGGGAAATCACTAGGAGAAATGTTTCAGGCCTCAGTTGCTCATTTTGACATCTTCTGTGAGTTCATTGGTTTAGTTCATTGCATTCTATCAGTGGGGTCAATTATATTTCCTACTTTGGAGGAGAGCAAGCAAAAAAGAAAACTGACAGACTCTAAAGTCACAGTACCTACCAAACTCCAGAGCAGAGCAGAGCAGATGATGATCACCTCCGAGTTCTCTTCTCCTAAGTAAGAGACATCACCCTCTTCATTCAGCTCTCTTCTGCCTGAACGTTCTTTCTGCCTCATTTGCCTGCCTAGTAAAAATGAAAACTAATAATGTTTTCTATCCCAAGTGATCTTTAAACACTTACAGCATTTGCATTTTCATCTCATACAGTGCCCTTTCTTAGGAAAGCCATCTTTACTTCCAGCTCCATACAGCAGTTCTTCCTTTACTTTTGTAACGCCATCTTTACTTTGCATTTGAGTCTGCAGCTAGATTCATTTCAAAGCTTTTGGAGTGACAGACTCAGAACCACTGTCTCCACTTCTAAGGCTGCAGCAGTTCTTACAGGACCACTGACTTTCCCTTATTAATCAAGAAGCTCACAAACAGGCAGAACCTTCCAAAAATTAATCCATAAACTCAAGGGGTAATAAGCTTGCCACCATTGAAGGCTCTCAGGCAGATGCTGCAAGGTAATCTCTTCATTTGCACAGCAAATAGTTAAAGAGCCCCAACTTTGTTCCTAGGGTAGGGGCTGATGGTAGAAAATAAGTAAGGTGGGCAAGTCACGGCACTGCTAGTCACAGAAGAACAGTTCCTTTTATTTTCTTTATCACTCTTATTAGTAGAGCATGATCAATAGGGATAAGAGATTCATTCCCATATTGAGATAAAATTCAAAACCTTTGGATCTAAAGATCATCTTGTTTTCTAGTTAACCTAACTCAGAATTTGAACTCTTCATCAAAGAATAATTTCTTTGGGTTAAGTACAAAATAAATATACTGTAAAGACATTCAGGAAACCAAAACCTTATCTAGTCCAGCTTTTGCTATGTAGGCTGAAAGGACCATCAGATTTGGTTATTATTTTTGGTTTTCAAGCTCAGCTAGCCCTAGCCAATAAAAACACTACCATCAAATGAAATAATTTCCTTGAAACTCTAAGAGCTAATAGACAATTCTGATAAAAAATGCAAACAAACTGTCCTCAGAAACGTCTAATTCACTGGAGATCTTTTGGAGATTTGACACATCAGGATCTGGTCATCTTGGTGCCTAACTGGATACTCACATCTTCCTGATTTTATACCTCTTGTCAGGCAGTGGAGGGCACACTCTGATATCTCAAAGACAGAAGTATGAGGTGATTGAACAGGTAGAACAGGATTTTTTTTTTTTTTTTTTACTTTTTCCATTAATGACTTTCAGAAACCCAGGGGAGAGCATCTTACTGAGCAACTCTTGCAAGATGCAGAAAAGAAAGAGTGCTCAAACACAAAAATCTCATCAGATAATTCTCAGTGAGTAAGAAATTCTTTTCAAAAGATTTGTTGGCACAAGTTAGATAAATTTACTGCAAAACATAAAGAAGGGACTTGGTGCTTGCTAGGACAAAACTGGTCCCCAAAATTTTACCTCTGATTTTCAAATCTATCATTCCCACAGAAATAATAATTAATAAAGATTTTTTAAAGGATAAAGCATTAGAGAACATATAGGAAAAGTTCCTCAGGAATATATATTATTGACATTTCTAAAACAGGCTAATCCTCCTTCCTGATCTAAACAACAGGCTTCTCATTGTTGTAAATCAAGTTACATGTCCCTCTGTGCAGATGTTGTAGTCATATTCTATAACCTTCATAGACCTGGGAAGTAGTTGTCATCAGAATTCCCATTTTACAGAGAGCAAAAGAGAGGATAGCAAGGTGAGCAACTTTTCAGCATCATATGATTGATGATGGTGACACCAAGAATCCAGACCAGAATCCAAAGAGCTATGAATGGCATGAAGAAGTATGGAGACAGTGTCCATCAATGTGGCCTTCACCACCATGGCCTTCAGCAGCATGGCCTCTACGAGCATGGTCTCCACCAGCATGATCTTTATCAGAAGCCTCTAGAACAAGTATTAAGTATGCAAATTTATCCTCATTCTGGCTCATTGAACCAGACTTAATGGCAATGAGTTTCAAGAATTACATTTTAGTTAGATACTCTCCATAACTCATGGCTGTTGAAATGTGCAAACCATTCTACTCCCAAAAGACATTAATTGGTTGAAGTAACTGTCCCAGCCCTCTGGGAAGAGATATGATCTAAAGAAAGAACATTAGCTTTTGTTCCCTCTGAATCACACTGCTCAGAGCTTCAAATTGTCAGACTGTTAGAATTGGAATCTAACTGCTGTGTGCCCCAGAGCTGTTCTCATTAATGCTGAACAGATCCCATGGCTGGCACCCTGAAGTACTCTATACCTAGTACAGACATTTTGAGCTGACATGACTGACAGTATTATGATGAAATGCAAGGAGTAATATCCATAGAGCAACTCTGCCCTATACTAACTACAAAAAAAAGGAGAAGAAAAAAATGAGTCATTTAAAATTCTCTGAGTCTCAGTTTGGTCATTTGTGCAATGGCAATAATTCTTAATACACAGCGTCTTAACAAAAAGTGGATTAAAACTTTTAATCCTAGGAATATCTCTCTCCAATATTCATGTTTTATTAAATATGTAATATATATTCATAGAGCTGAGCTCTGCTTTTCATTCATCTCTCTCTACTTCCGATAGCAGACACCTATGGGCGGCTGCTTCAAGCCCTGTCATCATTATTTCTTTACCGTGGTGAACTGTCTGGGGAACTGTGAGATTAAACCAGAAATTCTCAACCTGTGGGTCATGATCTCTTTGGGGATTGAAAGACCTTAACACGGGGCTTACTATCAGATATCCTACATATCAGATATTTACATGATGATCCATAACAGTATCAAAATTACAGTTATAAAGAATAAAAGAAAATAAATTCATGGTTGGAGCCACCACAACATGAGGAACTTTATTAAAGAGTCATAGCATCAGGAAGGTTGAGGTTCACTGGATTAAAGTAAACACTGCCCTTATGCTGCTTTGGCCCAGGTGTTTTAGCACTAGAACAGGAAAAGAAGCAAAGACACTTGGCTCTGGAGTTACCAAGAGCCTCAGTATGTGTCCTGGCTCCGTCTATTACTTACTGTGTGGCTGTAGGCAAGTTACTTGTGATCTGTGACATCTTGCTTTTTATTTCTGTGACAGAAAACTTTACCAGCTCCTCTGGGATGTTTTAAGAGTAAGGGGAGAGAAAGTTTGCAACATCCTTGATACACATATCTGTTGCTTTTTCTCGTTTCAAAGTCAAATCACTTCCTTTATTCACAACCTCAGATAGCAGTTGTTCTGTCATCAGTACTAATGTATTCCAATAAATTATAACTCCTCTCACGTCAGTGATGTGGTATTTCAGAATAATTTACTAGCCAGAGGAAAAATGATCCCTGGAGACTAGATTCTAAACATTTCTGACAAAGTGTTTTTTTGGTTTTGTCACCCCCAATGTTATTTGGTGAGAACCCATTCTCTTAGGGATGATCCAGCTCAAGCTGCTTCTTCAGAAGGTAAAATGTTGTCCTAGACAGCATGATGCAAAACCTATGTGTCTCAGCTGCCAGGGTAGGACACTCTCAGTTACCCTCCATGTCCACAAAAGACAGGGACTCTGGACCTAATTGCCTTGCAAAGGATTTAGAGTAAGATAAGAAAGGTTAAGGATATACAAGGATAGAAAGTGTGAATTCTTTGTTCATAATAATAAAATAAAAAAAGAAAGGTAATGGCAATAATGGGTGTGACAGATTTCCATGACAAATGTCTTATCATCTTGTACAGCCCTCCCTGAATCATGATTTAAGTACCTTGGCCCTGTATCTACACATCTCTAGGCTTCATTCCATCACTCAAAGCAAAATTAGGAAGCACTGACTACCCTAGGCTCTGTGCTTGGTCCAAGATAAACAAGAACTCACTTGCCATGGTCTCTACATTGAGAATTGTAGCCCAAAAGGAGTACATATAACATGCAGGGTCTTTAGAAAGGGCACCTGGAGGAATGTGATCATTACACTATATAAGAACTTTGGGACTTTTTAGAACAGTGTGTAGTGGTAATAAATTCTTAATTCCTTGATATGTTATTCACTTCTCTGTGAAGATTGTACCTACATTTCCAGTCTCAATGCTCAAACCTCTCCCAAATACAGACAGTTCCCTAAATGTACCTTTGTCAAGAAGCAACTTTTCATTTTGTTTTTGAGATCATGAAATTTCTTCTATTTGGAATACTTTGCTCCCCCTCAACACTGAGACTGCATGAGTACACTGGGCCCTCCTATGACATTAGTGTGTTGGTAGTCTCATACATCAGTATACTTCTTAGACTTTTAACGAAAGCATGTAATGTAATTGAAGTCTAGTTAGCTAAAAAATCCTCATACAATGTGATACATATGTGAGTTATTGTATGATGGAAGGAAGGGAGGGAGGGACTCTGATAATGGGTAATGTTTTTTAAGCCTTAGCAGTGTTTCTTTCATACTTGTCCTTTCCTACTCCTAGCACAATTCATCCACTCCACCTATCCTCCAGGTTCAAACCCGAAACAGAAATTGAAACAAACAAACAAAAGATACTGCTTGAATCAGGAAGATTGAAACCAAAGAGTGATTTCTTACAATAGCAGGTACTAGACAAATAACCTTGGCTAAGTACACTAGTCAGCTTGAGCTATTAAAAGAAAATACCACAGACTGGGTGAATTAAATCACAGGTTTAATTTCTCATCCTCCAGGAGGCCCAAAGCCCAAGACTGAGTCAGCCTCTTATGAGAAGCCTCATTTAACCAACAGCCTTCTTGTTGCAGGGTAGAGAAAACCATGTTGTCTCTTTGTCTACTGTGAACATCAGTCCTGTCAAATTAGGAGCCTCCCATATCACATAATTTAATCCTAATTACCTCTTCCAGGACCACCTCCAAACACAGACAGCTTAAGGTTAAAGATTCAACACATGAATTTAGTTCATGACCTTAGGGAAGAAAGGAGGAAGGAGAGTCTTGCAGATGAGAGAGCTGTGGGGACTCCAGCCCTCATCTCTGTAAGGAGGTGACTGAGAATGGGACCGTGAAAGGATCCTAGTTCAAAGTTGTCATTCTCCCTCCTATCTAGAGAAGCCTAACCACTCAGAGACAGTCTCTTGTACAAGGAAAAACAACTCAAAGAAATCAACGGTGCTCTGGAAATACTGTCCTGGCTGCTTCCCACCTTGGGCATCTTGGGCTTTGTAGACTCAGATGATGAATAAGGAACACATGCTGGTGCTGAGAGACTGGTGGAGCTTCATTCAATGCTATCCATTAGGAGCTGAAGAGATGCCTCAGCAGATTCAGGTTTGATTGACAGCTCCTACCTGATGACTTGTAACTATCTTTAATTCCAGCCTCAGGAGAACCCATGATCTCTTCTGGCATCTGTTGGTAAACAATGCACAAAATAAACAGACATGCATCTAGCAAAGCATCCATATACATAAAAATAAAAACTTGTCCATTCAAGTCAAGCTCAAACCCTGTAAAGCTGCTACCTGGAAGTTTGCTGTTGGATTGAGATAGTCACAGGAGTGGCAAGCAGAAAGGAAAAGCCTAAATAATGTCACTTGAGTAAAGCTGATTCTTGTTGTCTGTGACATTGTTGACCAGGGCATTCTATAGAACAAGCTGGTTCCAAATATGAAGAAGTTAAAGCAGCACCCTGGGAAGATGTCTTATCAGCAGGCCCAACTACTTACCAGCACCAAGGAGGGAGCCAGAGATAAAAATCAGTGTATGAGAGTTACAAGCCTCTGCAGCTTCATTTTTACCTTCCAAATTCCATACAAGTATGATCATAGCCTTCCCTAAAGAAATGCAGAGAAAGGATCCTGGTTTAGCTAGAGACATCATAGGCTCTGGAACTAGGCATAGTGAACTCTGTTTAGTCTCACTTTTCTCTTATTTGAATGGGATGCTGATATTTCTTTCCATGCAAATAAGTAGATATTAAAAAATTTAATATTTGTAAAGTGGTTTAAATCAGTGTTTTGAAATGCTATGAGATCTCTCTTTCTCTCCTCCTTCTCTTTGTGTGTGTGTATGAGAGAATGCTTGCTTACACTTGTGTGTTGCTTTGTACATTCTTCTCTGTGATAAGTGTTGTATAATTTCTGCCTCATTTAATTTTCACAGGAATCCCTGCAGGGCCTGTACTATTATCCCAATTTTTCAATGAAGAAAAAGTCAAATAGAGGTGAAGAATCCTCTCTCGGGTACCACAGTCTGAGGCAGTGTCCAGAGAAAACTCTTGGTGGATCTGACTCCCAAACACAGTCTCAGTGCATGAGGCCACTGCACCTCCTAAACAGAGTCTGAGGTCTCTCAGAGGCTACCTTCTGAAGGTCTCAAAAGAGGAGATTAAATTGACTTGGTCCAAAAATGGAATTAGACCCTCTCCCAGGGGTGCTAACGTTCTTACTGCCACTCATTCTTGACCTAGACCAGATATGAATGCAGAACTTAGAATGAAAGACTCTGAGTTTATTTTGCCCTGAGCTTACATGGTCCCTAGAAAGTTCTTTATATAGTTTCAATCAAGGGCTTAGAAAAATTTTTAAAAATAACCTTGCACATACAATTAGAAAATGGCATATAGGGAATTAAGTGTGAGATGAAATTGTCTATGACTATTATGGAGAACCTGAAGGAAGTGCTTTGAAAAAATACCTAACAGGGGGTTCTGCCATGACTTGCTGATGACAGGATTCACATGCATCCAAGGACAGAGACTTCCAGCTAAAAGACCCTGCACTCCCAGAGGGCTAGAGACAAATAAATCAGGCTGTAAAGTCTGGGAGGATGAAACCGTATTATAATAACTACCCTGTTATAATGACTAAGGTGACTGTTGCAGAGATCAAGGGCAAAAATAATAAAAGCAAAAAATAATTATTTTGTACAAAATGTATATGTATGTCTATGGGAGTAACTATGCTTATCACAGCTATAATTTTAAATAGATTTAAATATATATACTAGGTCAGATGGTATTCTGTGTAAAAAGGAAAATGGAGAAGTCATATTGCAAAGCATTGTTCTTTTAGTTACAAATACATAAGAGAAACCGTCTACAAGTGTCTAGGGGTATCTGTGTGTGTGTGCTCATTTGTGTTTAAGGATACACGATAAATCCTTGCTGGTGCTTAAATGATAGGTATAGTGTTAAATAGAGTAGAAAGCAGTTTGCTGGGTGAGAAAGTCAAGTTTAACTGACAGTTGAACATAACCTAGAACTCCTGGGAAGAGATACCTGATGTGAGATGGTATCTCTACCAATGTCTACCTCAAGTTGGTCCATTGGCATGCCATGTGAGGACACATGTCCTGGTTGCTTTAATTGAAGTGAGAAGACCCAGCCTAAATACAAATGTACCTGCTGTCACAGTCAGGATGAAAAAACAAGGCAGAGGGGAATATTTAGTTTTTTTTTTTTTTCCTTACTGTGACTTCACTCTCTGATGAGCCCTTCTAATTGGTACTACACTGGCACTGCTGGTTCCTGTGATGAATGAGAGCTCAAAGTCTTTGTGCTTCGATGTGGACTGAAAACTGATGGCCCTAAAAAGTCCTCCAGGCCTTATGTATCACATTGGGACTTCTGAGGCACCTAACCTTGTAGACTGAGAAACTATGAGGTTCTCAGTGAACTCAGTGGGAGGCAGTCATTATGGAACTACCCAGACCATACCAAACAAGATAATTTACTGTGTCCTTTAAATACATAGCCATCCTATGCAGTATGGTGGTTTCTCATAAAACTGGGAATCAATCTCCCCAAGGATCCAGCAATACCACTCCAAGGCATATACCCTAAAGATGTGCATTCGCACCCCAAAAGCATTAGCTCAACTATGTTCATAGTAGCATTATTCATAATAGCCAGAACCTGGAAACAACCTAGATGTCCCTCAGCTGACAAATGGATTAACAAACTGTGGTACATCTACACAATGGAATACTACTCAGCAGTAAAAAAAACAGATATCCTAAAATTTGCAGGCAAATGGATGGATTTGGAGAATATCCTCCTGAGTGAGGAATTACAATCCTAGAAAGAGAAGCAGGGGACGTATTCACAGATTAGTGGACTTTAAAAAAAATAAAAAGAGAGATATGTCATTGTACACAAAAACTCAAGGCTAGAACATAACTAAATGACACAATGCCTCACTTCTGTATTGATGGCCTCTGGTAGAGGTGTGGGTGATGAAAGACTTGTTTTCTTTAAGGGTCTCATCACAGGGAGTTTAATTTTGCTCTAGTAAGTAAATGAGCAGCATGAAAGGGCAGCTTTCTAAATGAGGAGATCGTAAGAGTGGGCATGATTCTGAGAGGTCTGATAACTGAGTTTGATGGGGTGCATCGTAAAAACACCAATAATATATATATATATATATATATATATATAAAGAAAAAAGAAATACTATGATTAATATCAGGGTTTCACTGGCTTTGTAACTTTTAAAGGCTTTGTTTTTTTAAGTTTTATAGAATTATATGTATTTGTCTTAGTTTTTAAGTTATAGTAGAATTCTGTAGTAAGTCCATATTTTCTTGTGTTAGTTTCTGTTATTTATTTTTAGTATTGAGTATTTTATTAGTATTTCAAGCAGGTTACAAAGTATGCATTTGTTAAAATCATTCATTGAATTTAAGTTTAGTTTTGCTATCTAAAAATGCACTAGGTTTTTCAGAATCTTCAATTTACTGAAACAAGTTTATGTATGTCCTTATGATTTTCTAGAATTTCCTTCATATCTGTTAAAATGTTTGTCTTTCAATTTCTAGTTTTATTGAAGTAGATATTTCCTTCTTTGTATAATTTGGTTAAGAAATATATATATATATATGAAAGAATTTGCCAATTGTGTTTAATCCTTAAAAAATAATTAATTAAAAAAAGAAAATCTAAAAAATAAATAAATGAATAAATAAATAGCCATCCTAATGATTTTGTTCTTCTAGAAAACATTAACTAATCCAATTGATCTTTATGCAAATTTTGTTTTCCTTCTTATAATAATTTCATAGTTCATTTATAATTTGTAGACATCATATTAGAAACTATTAAATGGTAGAGCCAAATGCATAAATAGTTTTATAAGAACATGGAGGTAGGTGGCAAGGTAGTGCTATAACCATAAACAGAATCCTTGCTAAGACAGATCTAATCTTTGCTTTTCCTACTACACCTATGCTGGTGAAGAAGCCTGAGCACAGAGAACGATGATTGTCAAAGTCCTCCTTGAACTGCACTTCTGGCCAAACAGCAATCTAAGCATCTCAGTATTCACTCCAGCATGATAGATAGTTCTTGGTGATATTCCACCTAAAAAAGCTATGGGTTTCATGAAACAAATAACTACTTAGGGTCAAAGTTATGGTGGGTGATATGTTGCTTATGCCCATTAGAAATGTTGTGGTTATTACACTTAGTCTGTAGAAAAGGAAAAGGAAGAAAACATCATCCCAAGGTCAATGACTTGGTGACTGAGTCAAGTTTTTGCTCTAAGAGAGACTTAATTTCTGACCAGTAGTTCAGGATCTAATGAGAGCTCATCCTCTCTCATCCAGTCAATAATGACACTCTTGCCAACAGCTACCAGGGGTGTTTCTAGTCTACATGGTAGATGATATCCACAGTTTCTAATTTATGCTTTAGTTACTTCTGAAACTGGAACTGCCACTAGCCTGCTATATGTTCTCTCTAAAAGATAGCCATCAGTTAAGGATAAATATAAAGACGCCACAGTTTGGATGCACACTTCCTAAACAAATGTCCTTAAAATTGGAAGATCCAAAGATTGCTACATCTCCATCATCACTATGGGTAGACTGTTCACTTCTATCTCCATAGTGGTTCCATAGAAAGTTTAAGAATTCCTCAAAGATAAAATTCACATAAATCAAATAGAAATATAGCAACCCTGCATTATGGACATATTCACGCATGTCATTTTTCTCTAGTCTTCTACCTAGAAAATAATGACCATAAAATATTCTATATACTGTGAAATGTTCCACTATATAAGAAACATTTTTTTAAAAATCCTTTGCAGCTGGCACAAAAAATGTAGGTTAAAAATATTTGATGTCTCCAATAGCCTCAAATAATACAAAATATCCTGGGATAACTCTAACCAGTCAAGAGAAAAGCTTATATGATTAAAATTTTTAAGTCTTTGGAGAAAATATTAGATGATGAAAAGATCTCTCATGGTAATGAATCAGTAGGCTTAACATAGTAAAATGGCCATTCTACCAAAAGTAATCTACAGATTGAATGCAATCCCTATTAAAATCTCAACACAATTTTTTACAGACCTTGAAAAGACAATTCTCAACTTCATATGGAAAAACAAAACAATGAGATAGTTAAAACTAATAATAAAAGAACTTCTGGAGGTCTCATGATTCCAATGCCAGGTTGTATTACAGAACTATAGTAACAAAAAACTAGTATTTGCATAAAAGTAGATATGCTGAACAATGGAATTGAATTGAAGACCCAGATATGAATTCACACATGTATAAATACTTAAATTTTTTTTTTCTTTATTTTGTATTTATCAAAAAAAAACAGTAAAAAGAATTTAAAATGCAGAAGAGTTAAGAATAACTATACAGAGGATAAGAATCATAAGCATGGCTTATCAAGGGTAGAAATACAAATAAGATTGCTACACATATATTTTCTTTGTGTTCAGCTTTCCCTATATATCCTTATTCAAGGTCTCTTCCC
>PVIH01028869.1:0-14516 GCA_004025045.1 Sigmodon hispidus | reverse complement strand
AGAAAGTGGGAAATACACTTCTACAAATTGGCACAGGCCACCACTTCCTAAATATAACACCAGTGGCACAGGCACTAAGACCAACAATCAATAAGTGGGATCTCCTGAAGCTGGGAAGCTTCTGCAAAGCCAAGGACACTGTCAATAGGACAAAACGCCAGCCTACAGAATGGGAAAAGATTTTCACAAACCCTACAAGACTGATCTCTAAAGTATATAAAGAGCTCAAGAATTTAGAGCCCAAAACCTTGAATAACCCTATCAAAAAATGGGGTTCAGATCTAAAAAGGGAATTCTCAGCAGAGGAACTACGAATGGTTGAAAGGCACCTGAAAAAGTGCTCTTCATCTTTAGGCATCAGAGAAATGCAAATCAAAACAACTTTGAGATACCACCTAACACCTGTTAGATTGGCTAAGATAAAAGGCACAGATGACAGCCTATGTTGGAGAGGATGCGGAGCAAGGGGAACACTCCTCCATTGTTGGTGGGAGTGTAAGCTTGTTCAGCCACTTTGGAATGCAATATGGAGGTTTCTCAGAAAATTAAGAATCAATCTCCCCAAGGACCCAGAAATATCACTTCTGGGTGTATACCCCAAAGAGGTACATTCACACTCCAAAGGTATTAGCTCAACTATGTTCATAGCAGCATTATTTGTAATAGCAAGAACCTGGAATCAACCTAGATGTCCCTCAACTGAAGAATGGATTAACAAAGTGTGGTATATCTACACAAAAGAATACTACTCAGCAATAAGAAAAAATGATATCCTTAAATTCGCAGGTAAATGGATGGATTTGGAGAATATCCTCCTGAGTGAGTTATCACAATCTCAGAAAGATAAGCAGGGGGTGTACTCACTCATTAGTGGTCTCTAAACAAACAAACAAGAAAAAAGCCAAGCATGCCCAAGTTGCAAACCACAACCACTGAACAGCTTGGGATCAGAGACACCCTGTACTGATCCTTCGGATCCCACTCCAACTGTAGGAACACTTGTCTCACTCTTGAGGGAGGTGGGACAAAACTGGATTTACCAGGAATGGAGTCTGAACTAAGCATTATCGGGTCAGTGGGACCATAGGACTGTCTGCTGCCTGCCCAAGGAGGGGATGGGGTGTTGTGGAGAAGAAAATATGACCTGATGTGGTGGGAGGGGGAAGGGACCTTGAATAAGGATATACAGGGATGGAAAAAAAATTCAGAGGGATAGCTGAACACATAGTAAATATATGTGTAGCAATCTTCTTTGCATTATCACCCTTGATAATCATGCTTATGATTTTTATCTTCTTTATAGTTATTGTTAACTTCTCAGCATTTTCAATTCATTTTACTGTTTTTCTTGATAAATACAAAATAAGTAAAGAAAAAAAAAAAAAAGAAAAGAAACAAGCTGAATCAGGACCAGATGCAGAGAGCCTCTCTTGCAATGTGATATGTCAAAGGAGCTGAGAATACCCAGTTGCTTCATCCTGAAATCAAAGTCACCTGGGATGTGAGTCCCCCTAAGCCCAGGTGTTCATGCTACATTCCTCCATTAGAACTTTCAGTACATGAGGATTTAGCTTACAAGGAGCAATGAGAGGGATTAAAAAACCCCAGAAATTCAGCAGCCAATTTTATGACTTCTGAGTGATTTTTCTGGTTTCTTCATGTGCCAAATAAAAAATTGTCACTCTGTCTGCAACGGTGAAAAAAAAAAAAGAAAGAAGCTGAATATTGTAGATCTAAGGATTCTGTTCTCACCGAAAGGGAGCAGAGTCAAAGAAGACTTCTTAATGGCAGCAGCAGAGTTTTTTGGATCAGCTTTGTTTACTGAAGCCAAGCAGAGGTGCAGCATTTTAAAGTGAGGCTTCCCTGATTCAGCCTTAAAGACAAAACAGTTGTGAATCTTTTAAGAGGCCCCATTGTCAAATACTTTAATGAAGTTTATTAGCAGCAATGGCAGTGCTTTACTTGGTGATTATATGATCCTAAAATTTCCCAGAGTGTTAACCGTGGTTCCTACCAGTACCTTTGCTAAAAATGTTGCAGTTTTACCCAGTGAAGTGAATGGTTAGAGGTCTTGGGATTGAAACAATCTCAACCTATTCTCAAACTTTGAGTGGGTAAGAAGCCCAGCTCTCTGGCTTGGAGCCAGGTGTGGAATGTGAATGCCTAATGGGCCACTTTTGGTAAGCAGAACTGATGCTGCAGGATGACTAAATTTTGTGAAATGAGACTAAGAGCTGGGTGGAGTCAGTCACCCTAGTAAAGCCTTTAATCTTTAGCTACACCTTGGTATTTTAAAAGTGTGGTCAGAAACTGAAAGAAAAAGAGGAAGCTAGGTGGAGACAGCAATCCTAGATAAGCAAAATTGTAATGGCCTGTGCTACGTGGAGTCATCTAGTCAGGCTCAGGCTGTGGATTGAAGAGACACAGGCACTTGGGTCATTCATTCAAGGAGAATGCCATTTATTAAAGATCAGTCTCAGACTTATATACCCGATGCTTTCAGGAGTATAGCACTATGGAATTTTCCCCAGGCTTCTGGAAAATTACTGACCAGGTAAACAGCTGAAACTTCATCTAACCCCCTCAGGCAGGCAGGAAGGAACATACTGGAGAGTGAATGGAGCACAGAAAGCAGCTAGCAATCCACAGGCTATGTCCTCCAAGGCTCAGAGTGCAGGTGAAGGTCGGAACAGGGGCCTTTATGTCCTCACTTCCAATAATAAAATGACTAGGCCTGTGTTAGGTGGACTAGACATCAGACAACCTCTTACTCATCATGGGATGGTGACCAGGTCACAAACACAATCTTGATTTAGGTTGAGGCTATTCCCCAAAGCCTTACCCATCATTGGCACACTAGTCACTATTGGTCATGCTAAGCCAAATCTCCATATCATATTTCTTTTGAGCCAGAAAAAAATAACACTTGCCATGTGGCAAAATTGACCTGAGCCAAGGTTTTATACTAGCATTTAAGTACAGCATCAGGAGAATGCTTCCTGTGCAAAGAAACACCCCCTAGAAAAGGCTGCTATCCTAGTCCTAAAAGTCTACCTGTAAACTGAAGGCCTTTTAGTCATAAGCCAATCTTTGGGTAAAATCAAAAAACACAAGCAATCCAATTGCAATCCAACTATAACCAATTGCAAAAATCTATTAAACTATAGTATCCCCTTATGAACATGAATAATAATTTCATTCTAAGTGGTAAGGGCATTTGCAACCTGCCCAGGGGAGGTTGCCAACTTGACAGTATGACTCAGTGCAAAGCCTGCAGCAGACTACAATAATCCCCAAATTCCTCTTGGGTCAATTTAAGATGAGCTGAGAGGCATTCACTGGCAACAGGACAATCATACAAAATACCATGGCCATTATTTCAGGTCCCCAGCAGCTCTTTAGTTGCTATTCCTACTCAGAAACAGTTCACAGAAAAAACTCCAGATACATTAGAAGAAAAGGAGAGGTAAAGAAGACTCAAGATAATCAGATCAGACTCATTCCAATCTGACAGTTTTATTACAATAAGTGGCAAACATAACTGCAATGGAGGCTGAGGATCCCACCACTAGAAGTTACTTATAAATGGTGTGACAGCCAGGGAACTGCTCAGAACAGTTAGCCTACACCATAGACAAACTCCATTCAAGGTCCATACTACCCAGCCAGCATCTACGGACTTAGAGAGCCCAGAATCAATAGGCTCCTGTACTAGAATTAGTGTTAATGGGCATCCATACTTCATAAAAGCCTGCCACTAAAGCATTTGTGGTGTTGGTAGAAAAATCATCAATAGGTGCATTGCTTAGGCAGTGCATCCACTCTCAATTTACTAAACATAGGAATACCAGTAAGATTCCACAATAGAGAAATTGGCCTCAAACAAATCAACTAGAATTTCAGGCTTCCCCATTGAATAAATTAATGGACAGTGAATGGGCCAGACAGAGCTATCCACCTCTGCTGGCATCAACAATGGAGGATTCTTTACCACAGTCACCAAATCTCTTGACTCCATTCTAAGAGACTGCTGTCCAGGAGTATCTACAGTGCAGACCAAACATTGCTCAGGCACCCAAATAGGGTGTCTGCATCCTGTGGAAAAACACAAATACACCCTATCCCCCACATCAGAACTGGGTTTGGTCCATGCCATGTGTCATATGCCATATTTTTTTATTTGTCCTGAGGTAAGGCCACATTGCTAGGTCTTCAATGTCTATCAGCTGCATTACATGACTGAGAATCCAGTTAAAAAATTTAAAATATAAACAATAAGAGACAAATGGTCCTTGGGAGAAGCAGCATATTCTATCTTCCTAGTTTTAAAGAGATAGGCTTTAAGAGTGTAATGGGAGTGCTCCACAATGGCTGGCCCTGAGGATTATAATCATAGTTTTTTGGGAAATGGTACAATCATCACAAAATTTGGCAAAACCCTGACTAGTAAAGGCAGGGCCATTATCTGATTTCATTACTTTTGGGACCCCCATGTAAGCAAATGCCTATAAGCAATGGCTTTTAACATTCTTATCCTCTTCCCCAAAATGTGCAGAGGCAAAAATAAGATGGGGATAAGTATCAATGGAAAAACGGACATAAGCCATCCTTCCAAAGGAGTGAATATGTGTAACATCCATCTGCCAAATATTTTTAGGGGAAATGTCTTGAGTATTCACTCCAAAATGTGATACTGACAGAAATTCTGTACATAAAGGATACTGTTTGACTATTTGAGTGGCTTGGTCTTTGGTCTTTTGTGATCTTGAAATGAAATTTCAAAGATCCAGCATTAAGATGAAATCACTGATTGGCTTGAACAACATTATCAAAATCATTAAACACAGCATATGTTGGTTTAGTAAGTTGATCAGCAAGGACATTACCCTCACTCAAAGGTCCAAGAAGGTCAGAATGAGATCACAAATTTCCCACATAAAGGTGTTGAGTTCTGTCCCACAATAAAACCTGATTTTTTTTAAAAAGTTGACACCCTGTACTCACAGGCTCAATATGACTAGCTATTTCTAAAGGGTCAAGGATTCCTGCCACATACTGACGATCAATAAACAGATTAAATGGTTCAGAACAACATGCATTTAAAGCCAGCTCTGCAGCTAAAAGTTCTGCCACCGAGCAGACTTGGCTGATGTGATTTGCACCTCTGTATGTGGTGGAGAAACCACCACTGCAAGGTCATTGGAGAATCCATCCATAAACACATTTCTAGCATTCTTTAAAGGCCATAATAAAATAACTCTGGGAAACCACACTGGATGAGCCTTTTAAAAAATTAATTAATTAAAGGAAGCATAATGATTATCAAACTCACACATATTTGAGCACATAAAAACAGTCCATTCTGAATTAGTGGCTTGTAGCCACTGTAACACTTCATTAGTATAAGGTACAATATCCTTATGTGCTTAATGCCAAATGTTTGTAAACTTAACCTAAATCCTTTTTGAATTACTTTTAATATAGCCAAGGGATAAGACAGAGCAACTTTAGCAGGGGAGACATGAACATGCACTCAAATAATAGGTCCTGCTTGCCAAAAAACTCTAGTAGGACTATCCTACGAAGAAAAAATAATTAGTGTCAAAGGCTGAGTAAAATCTATATAATAGGTATGGGCTCCTGCAATTTTTTCTTCTACAAGATTTAGATACTGTCTAGCCTGACGGGTCAAATGCTGAGGAGACATGGGATCCGAATCCCCCTGCAAAATGTCAATTAAGCCTTTAAGCTGACCTGTAGAAATATCCAGACTAGATCCTAGCCAGTTAATATTTCCCAATAATTTTTGAAAAACATTTAAGGTCTGCAATCCATCCAATCTTAATTGAATCTTTTAAGACTTAACCCTATTCTGTAGCAATTGTTGCCCCAAATACTGATAAGAAAAACGCTGTTGAACCTTTTCCAGGGTAATTATCACCACTGCCTCTGCTAAACATCCCTGGAGTGTGGCAAAAGCCTCTAGTACAATTTGATCTGACTTCCTGGCAAGAAGAAATTCATCCATATAGTGAATAATATACAATTCAGGGTATCTACTTCTGACAGCAAATAAAGCATGGGAAACATCCATCTGACAAATGGTAGGACTGTTTGCCATTCCTTGAGGAAGACCCACTGATACCTTTTATACGATTCTTGAAAATTAATGGAAGGAACACTAAAAGCAAATTTATCTGAATCATCAGGATGAAGGGGAATGGTGAAAAAGCAATCTTTCAGATCTATAACTAATAAATAATAGCTCACAGGAATTCCCACTGGTTGCATGGCTCCCATGCAAGCTCCCATGCTTGCATGCAAGACTTTGGAGGTCTTGGAGCAGTCTCCATTTACCTGATTTTTTCCTAATTACAAAGATGGGTATGTTCTAACATGAGGTAGAAGGGACAATATGTCCTGCTTATTGTACCAAGAATTTATCAGCCTGCAATTTCTCCTTACTAAGGGGCCATTGATCAATCCACACAGGATTAGCTATTTTCCACCTAATAGATATAGGTGCAGGCTGGTCACCAATGGCCCCTATAAAAAACTGTCTTGTCTTTTCCTATTGCCTGGAACTTGCTGAACCATGTGTTTCTCTGTCACAGGCTGGGTGTCACTCTGCAGCTGTTGGCCAAGAACTTGTTCCTTGGATGTCTCCTAGGATAAGCTTAATTTCTTCTGGTTTGCTGATTGAACATTTTTTGGTGTTTTAGTTGGGGTGATGGAGAGATAGACCTCTGTTCTCATGTAAAAAGAAGAGCATTGGGTGTTCAGTTACATAGTAACTTGAAGGTCTAAAGCTCAGGAACACCATCAGGAGATGAAACTACTAACTACTTCGTGTCCTTTCTTGGTTAGGGCAGAAGTTGAGTCTGTTATCATAGTCCTTTTGTTTGAGAGTGAAGGTTGATTTATCACTGTATGTTGAGTTTCCAAGAAAGAACAGGGAGACAAGATATACTATTTTTGTTTAAGGTTGCCAGCTTTCACTTGGGCCTGTAGGGCCAGCTTGCTGGGTTTCTGTCTGTGGATTTCCTCATCATGATTTTGACCCTTTTACTCATAATCTCTCCTCTCTCCCTAGATCCTATTTTATGTTAAGCTTTTTGGGTTTTTTTGTCATATTGTACAGGATTAGTTTTTCTTTTGTGCACACCCATGCGCGCGCGCGCGCACGCACACACACACACACACACACACACACACACACACACACACAGAGAGAGAGAGAGAGAGAGAGAGAGAGAGAGAGAGAAATTGAGAGCCAATGTGATTGAACATGTCGTTAAGTGTTATAGCCCAATGGGAAAATTTGTGGAAGAAGAAAGAATGACTAAATTATGTTGTATGAAAAAGTTTTATTTCTTGCATTTTTATGATCTATTTTTTAAATTTTATTCATAATATGAATAAGAGTTCTAATTTCAAATGTAGATACTTAACTACTTTCTCCAAAACCCTTTCTTGGGATTATTAATCTTACAAGTTCAAATGTCATCATTTCCAAAAGTAAGCTGGAATCATTTATGTGAGTTCATATTTGAAAATTAAACTTCACTTCTGATCCTTTAATTGCAATACTCTTCATGCCAATGTCACTAGCCTTGACTTCCACAGCTCAGTAGCATGCTGTGAATTTGAGAACCCAAGCATGCAATGCTATCAGATGCTCCTTCTGTACACTGTGGACAGATGTCATGCTGATTGGTTTAATTATGAGGCCGTTTTGCCTACAGTAATCAGAATTGAGTTAGGCAGGACCATCAAACTGAGGACTGACTGGGATAAAGGAGGGCAGAGTTGAAAGAGACATGATTCAACTACCCAAGAACCAGATGCCTGAGAACTGGTAGAGACTGGGACACGTGGAAATACATAGATTAATAAAATTGGGTATTTTGAATATAAGAGCTAGTTAGCAATAAACCAGCATTTTCTAAAAGTTTTTATGCATTAGTCTTGAACAGTGTGGTTGTGACAGAAAAGCTCAGGCTCTGCCTACAAATCATTTTGTGTCTTCACAATACACTATGGCATGTTGGTGCCTCAAGCATTCTTTTAAAATTTAGAAACATCAGTCATAGTTCTGAAACAAAGTTCTATGATGTTTATAAGGTGGTACTTGATGAAAAAGATCTGTTTTCTGACTATCTCCATTGTTACCCACTGAAAAACTTTTAAGATGTATAATCTGGCCATCCACAATTAGATAAATTTAATTACTTTTGCAATGGTTTGTATTTACCAGAAAATAAAGCGTGATTGTTTTGTTAATATTATCTCTAAGAATATTGTTGTTTTTGAAGTTATAGTAAATTGTTCTTTCCTTGCATCAGGGAATGTTTTTCAAGAACAATAATAGGTACTCCCGCCTCCATGAGGCTACTCTCAGGAAAGCATGTGTAGGAACAGGCAAGGGCAGGAAAATGATCTGCACATGTCCACTTAATGTGAGAAAGACAATAAGAGTCTCCCCAGGGCAAGCTTGACATCCTTGTTCCTCAGTGTATAAATGAGGGGATTCAGGGTTGGGCTGAGGATTGAGTACAGGACCGAAGTCACTTTACTTCTCTCTGGGCTGTAGCTAGAAGCAGGACTGATGTAGGCACAGAAGACAGATGAGTAGTACACACAGACCACGATGAGGTGGGATGAGCAGGTAGAAAAGGCCTTCCTCTTTCCCTCAGCAGAACGCATGTGCAGGATGCTGGCGATGATGCAGCCATAGGAGAGTAAGGTGAGGATGAAGTTGATGCCTCCAAAAAAGACATCTGCCACAAGAGTCATGATGCTATTAATAAGTGTGGGGCTGCAGGAGAGAAGGAGGAGTGGAGGGATCTCACAGAAGAAGTGGGTGATGACCTTGGGGCCACAGAATGACAGCCGTGTCATCAGACCAGTGTTGATAGATGAATTCAAAGCACAAATGGACCACACACCCATGGTCAGAGCCCCACACAGATGTGGGCTCATCCTAGAGCTATAGTGAAGGGGATGGCAGATGGCCACATAGCGGTCATAGGCCATGACAGTGAGCAGCAGCAGCTCAGAAGATCCAGACCAAACAAGGAAGAAGAGCTGAGTCATGCACCCCTTGAAGGAGATGGTGTTTTCCTCAGACAAGAGGCCAACCAGTGCCTTGGGCAGCACAGAGGAGATGCAGACAATATCCATGGTGGCCAGGTTGCACAGGAAGAAGTACATGGGACTGTGGAGCCCAGGGCTGGAGGTGACCAAAGCAATGATCACAGTGTTGCCTACTAGAGCCATTGTGTAGAGGGACAGGAAGCAGCCTATCAGGAGCAGTCGTAGACCAGGATGCTCTGAGAATCCTTCCAGCACAAACTCTGTCACCATTGTCTCATTGGGACTAACCATGATTGTGCAGAGTATCCACTTGACAGCTGTGTATAGCAGCTTCTGAGAAAATATTAGTATTTATTATGCCAAAGTTTGCTCTTGCAACTTGATCATCTAGATTCTCTGTTTTCAAAGTAGATATGAGTGAGTGTATGTCCATCAGGGAAGCCTATTGTCCCTCTTTTACTTCCCATACTTTTTGGCTTTTCATTTACTTCTGGTTTCCCACATTGAATCTTTTACCCTGTGTATTTGGATCAATGGGGACATCTACAACTTCGTCATCCTGAACATGTGACCTGAGTGAAGCATCTCACACTCAGAACCTGCCATGCTTTACTTCTCTCTCCCCTGTAACACTGAACTCTGTTGACATGTTGGGATTTCAGAAGCACAGTAGCCCTTAGCTCTGCAGCAGGTGTTCTCCTCACAAGGGCACCTTTTGGATGAGCACAGATTGAGATGACTCTTGAACCTTCCTTCACACCTGACCTTGTGAGGTCTCAGTCACTTTGCCATCTCTGCTCTAGTGTTAATACCTCTACTCGCCATTGATACCTGGTAATTTTCAATCTCCATGGCTAAGAAGATATGTATCATTTGATTTAACCCACTGTGTTCTGTGACTTTTCCTGTGGATGAAGTGTCCTGATTCTAACACACTACAAATCTATCACTTCAGAGAGCACTTTTCAAAATCTCAGCTTAAAAAGAGAATGTACTTCTTTGAGTCAGCTGTCCATAATAACATCAAAACCATCATACACATAATTGAAATCATTCCCATAGTCTACAGATCCTTCTGTGTGCTTTCAATGGCCAGGCATAGAAACATATGACCTCTCTGGGGTATAAGATGCTTATTTTATAGAGCACTGTTTTGTCTCTGTGACTCATGGTCTTGCCTTTAGCCTATTCCTATGATAGATCCTCAGTAGATTCATGCAATGTGTTCTGCATCCTCTTAACCTCTCTCACCCAACCAGTCCTCAAAGCCTGCACCTGATTCTTTCCCAACATTATAACTCATATTTTCAATTTCTTCAGCTCTTTTATAATTTCTGTATTTTTTCATTTGAATCACTTTCAGGTTTTTCCTCTACCACCCAAGAACTACATTCTATGCACCTTAGGATGACTGGTTGTCTTCCCTTGTCCAAATTTTTACACCTATCCTGAATCCTTCAGCAAAATACACTCTATAGATTAAAAGACTACCCATATCACATTACCCATTAGCTGTCTCCATAAATTAATTCATGACTTCATATTTGAAAACACTGACGCCATATCTTTCAACATCTTTGTGTAAATTATTTGCAGTGGCACTTACCTAAAAAAGTCTTTGCTGTATGTGTGTCTCTTTTAGTGTCATGATAATATAATATTTTCCTTTATGACCAAGCACATCTCTGACATACAGTCAATGATGTACTCACTGAATTCAGTGATGCTCATCACTTACACAATTATTCTACATCAGTCTAAGACTTCATTATCTTCAATCACATTCTACCTCCATATCTATGTGATAGTATGACTTGCAACTTATTTTCTCCACATCCTAATGGTAAAGGTTGAATTTTAAAGATTATTGCTGCCTCCAGTGAAAAGAACAGATATTCAGACACCATATTGGCCCCTTGCAATCATATGGATAGTATTATGTCTGACCATGTTTCTCCCTGCTGCCAATTCTCTTGCACTAGACAGCACCAATGCATAGTTTGATATTTCAAATTGTTCTATAGAAAAATAATTACAGAAGTAAATTTTTCATTTATTGTTGGCAGTTTCTGAATCTGTATAGTTATTACAAGTACACCTGAAGTTTGTATTACTCTCCCGAAAGTACTGATAATCTCTGGTTGATATTAATCCCAGCAAGGGAGTATTAATTAACACTGACCTTAGGCTAATTTAGAGGGAATGGCTTAAAAATAATTGAAACCAGTAAAAGACATTTACTGTCTTATAGAATTCTCCTATTATCTATAACATATCTATAAAATGTCTAATGTGAAAATAGATTTCTAAATGACAGTCTTAAAATGAAATGATGGAAAAATACAATAAGTTGTGTGATTTGAGAATCCAGGTGTATGTCTGTAGGCCTATGAACACCTGATTACAACAGAGTAAAGAGAGACATACAGAGATTCCCTTGGGAAGAAAAAATAGAGATCTTCCTAGCTATTTGAGAGCATAAGGGTCTGCAACCAAGAAGATGTAGGAACAAATTATGAGAAAAGGAGATGATTGAGTGAGAGGAGCACTAAGGAGGGAGAAAAAAGACATAGAGATCTTAACAGAGGAAGCCAATGTGAGGTTGGAAAAAGACCAGGTGCTAGGGTAACCTGGCATGTCCCTGCCTAGGTCTCTAACCAATAGTGAAAGTGTTGCCTAAACAGGACTCCCTCTATAATCAAATGAATAGCCACCCTATGTGCCATCACAAAACTTACATCCAGCAATGAATAGAGGTAGAGGCAGAGATACATGGCTGAGCACTGGGCTGAGCCCTTGATCAAGCTGAGAGCAGGGAACGAGAGTGAATCTATATGAGCAAGGAGATAGGGTTTATGAGGAAAAAAATTCCCACAGTGATGGCTGACTGGAGCTCTGGGGAGCTCACTGAATTAAAAACAGCCACTGGGGAACTTTCTTTTTTTTAAAGTTTTTTTTTAAAGTTTTTTTCTTTTAAAAACATTTATACAATTTTATTGTTATTTTTACAACTAAATTTACAATTACAGAAAAAATTAGAAGGTAAAGGAAATAAAAGTCATCACTGATTTTAATAGCTTATGTATACATTCACATATTTAATTGAATATGTACATCGAAAATGTAAGAGTTTACTACATATTATTTTTGTTACTTATTACTACATATTATTTTTACTACTTAGCAAGATATTATGATTCTTTCTTTGTGTGCATTTGTATGTACACTTATGCACATACAGAAGTTTTCTTTTTTTTCTTTATTATTATTATGAACAAAGAAGTCACACTTTCTATCCTTGTATATCCTTATTCAAGGTCCCTTCCCTATCCCAACACATCAGGTCATTCTTTTTACTCCACAACTCCCCATCCCCTCCCTGGGCAGGTAGCAGGCAGTCCTAAGGTCCCACTGTCCCAGTATTGCTTAGTTCAGTCTTTGAGATACCACCTGACACCTGTTAGTTTGGCTAAGATAAAAGACACAGAGGACAGTCTATGCTGGAGAGGATGCGGAGCAAGGGGAACACTCCTCCATTGTTGGTGGGAGTGTAAGCTTGTTCAGCTACTTTGGAATGCAGTATGGCGGTTTCTCAGAAAATTGAGAATCAATCTCCCCAAGAACCCAGTAATACCACTTCTGGGTGTATACTCTAAAGATGCACAGTCACACTCCAAAGGCATTAGCTCCACTATGCTCATAGCAGCGTTATTTGTAATAGCAAGAACCTGGAAACAACCTAGTTGTCCCTCAACTAAAGAATGGATTAACAAACTATGGTACATCTATACAATGGAATACTACTCAGCAGTAAGAAAAAATGATATCCTAAAATTTGCAGGCAAATGAATGGATTTCGAGAATATCCTCCTGAGCGAGTTATCACAAACTCAGAAAGATAAACAGCGGATGTACTCACTCATTAGTGTACTCTAAACAAGCAAACAAACAAATAAGAAAAAAGCAAAGCATGCCCAAGCTGCAAACCACAACCACTGAACAGGTTGGGATCAGAAACACCCTGGACTGACTCCTTGGATCCCACTCCCCCTAGAGGAACACCTGACTCAGTCTTGAGGGTTGGGGGAGAAAACTGGGAACTTTCAAGAAAAGGCCCTCCAAGGATAGGCAGCAGTCCATTGATATGGGTAGTATGTGAAGTCTCTAGGGGAGGGATCAGACTGTGTTTCTGTTCATTGACTTGCACATTGAGGAGGGGATGTGGAATGGAGAGGAGAAAGGCTGAAGGCTTATTGTGAGGGTTTGGGAGGGGGAAGGGAAGGAGAGCAAGGAGCTTTATGAAAAAACTTTATTTTATAAATAATTTTTTTAAAAGTACTTTAGAAACAAACACAGCATGAATAGTGGTCTGCTTAGAGAGGGGAAAAAAATCTGCTTTCTGTCCTGTCTTCTTATTGATGCCCAAACATATCACCTTGTGACAATCTCAAGTCTCACATTATTTCTACAATAATGTCTTGATTAAAACTTTTCATTCTGAAATTATATATATTCAGTGTATATCTGGATAAAAATACACAACAGGAGTGACCCTCACCCAGTCCAAGCAGAGATGGTGGTCTCCTAGACCCTGATCTTGGGACTTAGAACTTGGAAAACCACCTAACTCATCTCTCCTGAAAATCCAGGAGAGCCAGGAAACCCATGCAGGCCAAAAGGCCCAGGAACACCTGACACTTGAAACTAAAAAAAAAAAACAAAAAAAAAAACTCTGCCCCATCTCCTACATCCCCTAATCTACCCTATCACCTGGCAACCCCAGTATCAACCTGAGGCCCACAGATCCTCAGCACCCACTAGACCAAGAGTCTCCTAGCACATGTTGGATCAAAATAGGTTTCTCCAGACCCATTCTTCCTCAGTTCCTATTGGATCAAGAGTGGCCACCTGAGACCCACACTGTCAGCTTAATCTTACTGGATTAAGAGGGGGTACCTGACTACTCCTGTATTTCCAGAATATGAACTGGGAAGTGAAAACAAGAAGATTACAAATTCAAGCTCATCCTTAGCTACACAACAAGGTCAAGGCCAGTGTGAGCCACAAGAGACCTTTTCTTGACATATAATAAGGATTATATATGTGGACTTAGGGTACAACTGAACTCTAACTGTATGCTTGGAGTGGATGAGGAATGAATCACCAGTACTACAGAAAACTAAAGAAAGTCAGAATTACAACTGCATGAAAAGTTTAACTCATGACCAGATGTGTTGGGAGGGGGAAGAGACCTTGAATAAGGATATATAGGGAAAGCTGAACACAAAGAAAATATATGTGTAGCAATCTTATTTGTGTTTCTACCCTTGATAAGCCATGCTTATGATTCTTATCCTCTGTATAGTTATTGTTAACTCTTCTGCATTTTAAATTCTTTTTACTGTTTTTTTTTTTTTGAT
>PVIH01028867.1:0-14517 GCA_004025045.1 Sigmodon hispidus | reverse complement strand
AACTGGATTTGGCCAGAAGTGGAGACTGATCTAAGCATTATTGGGTCAGTGGGACCATAGGACTGTCTGCTCCCTGCCCAGGGAGGGGATGGGGAGTTGCAGAGGAAAAAAAATGACCAGATGTGTTGGGAGGGGGAAGAGACCTTGAATAAGGATATACAGGGATGGAAAAAAAATTCAGAGGGAAAGATGAACACAAAGAAAATATAGGTGTAGCAATCTTATTTGTATTTCTACCCTTGATAAGCCATGCTTATCATTCTTATCCTCTGTATAGTTATTGTTTAACTCTTCCGCATTTTAAATTCTTTTTACTGTGTTTTTTTTTGATAAATACAAAATAAAGAAGGAAAAAAAATGATCAAAAGGCCTCGATAGGCTTGTCCTCTTACAAGAGAAATATAAACTTATTCATAAGATACATGAAAATATAGTTGATGACATTAATCATCAAATGCAGCATCAAACAATGAACTATTATTTTACAGCTGTTAAGATATCTATCATCAAATGACAAAAATATAACACATATTTGTGAGTAAATGGAAAAAGTAAATCTTTCATTTTCTGATGCTATGTAAACTGATGAAATCATTATGAAAATAGTATAGACAGTTTTCCAAAAAATGAGATATATGGCACTCACGTGGTTCAGAAATTCTATTGTTGAATACATGTCCAAAAGAAGTGAAATGAGCACTTCATAGCGGTATCTGTGATTCTATGCCTATTATAATATTTTTTTACCATGTGCAAGATATACAAATAGCCTAAGTTCCTAGGAATGAATAAAATAATGTATAATTTATAATATATAAATTAAGTCATAAAAACTTAAAAACATGAATTAACTTAGAAGATATGATACAAAATAAACCAAGCATAGAATGATAAATCCTCATATGTGGACCTCTCTTATATGTAGAACCTAATGAATAGTATACCTACTGAAGTCTGGGAAGAAGGATAAATATAATTATTGTGTGAAAAACTACAACAAAAATAAATTCTGTGGTTTTAATGTATGCCACAGCCTAAATATAATCTATAATAACATAATATAATATTATTATTATAAAATTATTTTATATTTATATATTATATATTTATTATATATAATAACAGTTGTAATTTGCTAAGGGAGTAGGTAATTTGGTATACTTGTTACTTCATTGTGAATGTTATTGCCCAGTATATGTATATATATATACATATATATATATATATGCACACACACATAAATCATGTTGCAAACTTTGAATATTTGTAGGGGTTTTTGCTGCTTAAAGTCTTAGTTACTGTTCTATTCCTGTGAAAAATGCACCATGACCAACCAAAGCAAGTCTTATTGTACAAAACATGTAATTATGAACTTGCCTACAGTTTCTGAAGGTTATTCCATGATTGTTATGGTAGGAAGTAAACTATGGTAGCTATGATATAGGAGCGGTAGTTGAAAGATATTTTATATTGGTTTTCAGGCAACAGATAAAGAAAGAACCAACACTATGCCTGGAAGTAGTCACATAATGTTGTCTCAAGAAATTTTTATTTTATATAAATATATATTTAATATATATAAGTTACATAAACAAATTCATATAGAAATTATAAAATAAATATGTATTTATTTCTTATAAACATATATTTTTATCCTAAATGTTTATTATTTTTAAAGATATATTTATTTATTGTGTATACTGTGTACAGAAGAGGGTATCAGATGTCATCATCAATTACAGATGGTTGTGAGTGAAAGACCCCCAAATGAGGACCTTTCCTGAGAAGGAGACCCCGAGTCCCAGAGACCAAACTGAGCCACGAATATCAGATGCAACTGCATGAGGGTTTATTGGGGGGGCGAAGGTACCTCCGGGCGGCAGCAACTCGGGGAGCTAACTGGCACGCTGAGGCTTTGTTCAGGGGCTTTTTATTGCATAGGGGAGAGTGGGAAGCAGGCTTACAGAAGCAAAAGGCGTGGTTATAGGGAAAACAGAGAAATCATTTGCTCATTTAAACAACAACTTTTACTTATTGGATGAAGGCCTAGTGGCGGGAAGGAATGGTGGGAGGAAACGGTTGCTTGCTGGGAGGGGGGGCTCCCTGAGCATTGGCCCTGATTACAGACTTCTTGTGGTATGCGGTTCGGTCATGTACTTCTGGTTATCTGATGGTTCCTTAGCAACCCTTTTACTATCTCCCTGCTTGCAGGCTTGTGCCTGTGTGTGGGGGCAGGGGAACCTTGGGCATGTCCAGGCAAGCCTGGACAAGTCACCTAAACTGAATGCCTGGGTCAAACCCTAGAACCCAGAGTCTTTCAGTGAGCCACTATGTGGTTGCTGGGAATTGAACTCAGGACCTCTGGAAGAACAGAACAGTCAGTGTTCTTAACCTCTGAGCCATCTCTCCAGCCCTTTATATATACATTTGTTCACATACTCAGGAATTCCATGAAAATTGGAAGCCATTGTATATATATATATATATATATATATATATATATATATATATATGTTTCTTGTGCCTTTTCTTTGACTCTTTGCCTTCTGCTTGTTTTGCACTACTCCAATGTATTAGTTTTACTTTTTCTTTTTATTTTATTACTATCTTTTAGAAGCCTTTTTGTTTTTAAATGAAAGACAGAAAGGGGGTGGATTTGCATAGAAGTGGAGGAAGGGAAGAATTGAGAGGAGTAGAAGGAAGGGAGACTATAATTAGGATGTATTATATGAACAAAAAAATTTAAATAAAATAAGAATTAAAGAAACCACAAAGCCTACCTTCAATGACTCATCTCCTCCAAGTCCACATTTCTTCCAACTAAACCACATCTCGTAATCTTTTCTAAATCTTCCACCACCTGGAAAATAAGCATTCAAATGTATGGGCCTATGGGGGCCATTCTCATTCAAACTATCACAGTGAAATTATTGTATCAGCAGATTAGGTAATATAGAGATGTTATAAAATATTATATAATATGTATGTATATCTGAACTTTATATGCAACTCTTAATCTTGTTCCTTGAGTCAATTTGCAACATTGTTTTATTGTGAAGGATGACAACAGTGAAATTATTTTATTCTGCTTAAAATAAAATTAAATCCATGATTTATAGTACAAATGAAAAATAGAAGATTCATATCATTTGCTATATATATTCAAGGAAATAAGGTGTCCATGTAGTATAACCCTATCTATAAGTAAAGAATAAGAATTCGTCAGTAAATATGTATCATAGAATTTCAATCAACAGTATCTAAAATTGTATATAAATCACAAATTTAATTTAATAGAAAGAAAAAGATCACAAGGTTGATGAGCCTTAAATTAATAAATACAGGGAGATTCAGAGAGGCAATGTGTCAATGAATATTTGATCTCATCTATTCTCACTTTTTGTTTTGTTTAAAAATTAATCTTTTAATTTTTCAGACCTCTTAGTTAAAAGATTGATTATTTCTTGGACTCTTTCTTTATGTGTGTGTGTGTGTGTGTGTGTGTGTGTGTGTGTGTGTATGTGTATATGTGCGTGCACACACCAACAGTCACACACACACACATTCTTTAGTATTTGATTTTCTTTTAGTCTGGGATATACACATGATACCTGAGGACAGAATACCTTTATTGTGACTAGGAGGCAGCAAATATAAAGATAGGTGTCACTGTGGCAAGGATAGAAGAAGATATATGAGATCTAATATCTGATGAGAATATTTAGCAGCTCAATAACATACTTTCATACCAGTAAATTTAATCCTTTAGGTGACTTACACAAATGAGTATTCTCCTTCAAAAAGATATTTTTAACTTGAGACACAACAAGGAAAGAAATACAAATTTGCTCAGTAAATGAAGATGAATGTATACTAGATAACATATAGCAGGGAAAGATTAGACAGTATACCTAAGTTTCGACCTCAGTTACATCACTTACTACTAATTCTGCCTTCAGGAATTGTGTATTTCTCAGATATATCTTCTGCACAAGAGTATTGACCTCACCTGGATATATGAAATATTATGTGAAACAATTCAAAGAAAATACTAGCATTCTATGTGATAAGTGGATATTCCATTTATTCATGCAAGTGCACGTATGTTCTAATTAGTCAGTGTGCTGCATAATTTATAATAAATATTTGCTGACAAAATATAGAATTACCCACAATAATAGGCTTGTCAGTTTTCTCTAACACCTCATCTGTCTGGTTTTAATAAAATTTATAGTTTTTTAGCTATCATGTAATTACAAAATGAAATCAAAGATTAACCTCTAACAAGTTGCCACTTTTGTGTTTTCTATATGTCTCAACTTCCTACTTAATTATAAACTCTGCAGGGTCATTATTAAGTCATATTTTCTGGCAATTATCCACCTGAATAATGATGAGCCATGCATATTAAATTCATATTTACTGACCAGTAAGGATTATTCAATATATCTGTCCTTGTTTGAGGAATCTGATCTTAGTTATCTTGCTTTAGGAGAACCAGATAAGGCACTAAGAAAAATATTTATTCTTCTCCCTGTATTTTGCATCAGAATAGGGATTATTTCAATAATGCTTCCATGTAAATAAATGAATCATACTTGTAATGAAGTACTATGGATAAAAAGTGGTCTAATGGATCACATTTATGATGGAATATTATGGATAAAAACAAGTCAGAAATTATAGCACCGAAACAGGTGTCTGCATCTGCTTCAGTCAATCATTAGATGTTTGTTCTATGATGACAATTAGGGTATTCACCAATCTGACTACCCTAATAGGGGAAGGACAGTTCAGGCACTCTCTACAGCATTGCTTGGAATACTGGCTGGGGGCATTTTTGTGGGTTCATGTGGGCTTCCCTAGTACCACATTTCTCCCTAACTCCATGGTGGCTCACTCTGTCAAGATATCTTTTTCATTGCTCAGTGTTTCTGTCCTTCCCCCAACTAAGCCATCCTCATGCTTTAATACTCTATGTTTACCCAGGAGATCATAATCCTTTCTGGGGCAATTCATGTTTACCCCTCTTATGGTCCTCCTTTCTACCTAGCTTTTCTGGGGGTTGTGGAATTTAGTCTGGTTATCCTTTGCTTTATGTCTAAAATACACACTTATAAGTGAGTATATATCCTGTTTTCTTTTTTATCTGGGTCTGAATTACCTCACTGAGGTTAATTTTTTCTAGTTCCATTCATTTGCATGCAAATTTCAAGATGTCAGTTTTTAAAAACTGCTTAGTCATATTCCATTGTGTAAATGTACCACATTTTTTTATTCATTCTTTGTTTGAGGGGCATGTAGGTTATCTCCAGGTTCTGGCTATTGAAATAATGCTGCTATAAGCATAGTAGAGCAATTGACTTTCTCATGGGGTTGAGCATTTTGGGGGTATATACTCAAAAATGGTATTGCTGGAGCCTGAGGTAGGCTAATTCCCAGTTATCTGAGAAACCGCCATACTGATTTCTGGAGTGGTTGTACAAGTTTGCATTTCCACTAGCAGTGGAAGAGTGTTCCCCTTTTTCCACATCCTCTCCAATGTAAGTTGTCATTAGTGTTTTTGATGTTAGCCATTTTGACAGGTGTAAGATGGTATCTCAGAGTCATTTTGATTTATATTTCCCTGATTGCTAAGGATGTTGAGCAGTTCCTTAAATGTCTTTCTGCCATTTGAGATTCTTCTGTTGAGAATTCTCTGTTTAGATCTGTATCACATTCTTAAATTAGATTATTTGTTTTGTTTATGTCTAGTTTCTTGAGTTCTTTATATCTTTTGGAGATAAGCTCTCTGTCAGAAGCAGAGTTGGCTGTTGTTTTGTCTTATTGACCATGTCCTTTGCCTTACAGAAGCATCTCACTTTCAGGAGGTTTCATTTATTAATTGTTGCTATCAGTGTCTGTGCTGTTATGTTTAGGAAGTGGTCTACTGTGCCAACATGTGAAGAAATTTCTGGAGGCATCATTATTCTTGACATAAAGCATTATAGAGCTACAGAAATAAAAACAGCTTGGCATTGGCACAAAAACCAACATGTGGACTGATGGAATCAATGTTTTCATCCTGACATTAATCCAAACACCTGGTTTTTGATAAAGAAGCTAAAACTGTAGTATGGAAAAATAATTCATCTTCAACCAATGATGTTGGCATAACTGGGTGTCCATATGTAGAAAAATGTAAATCTATCAATATTTATCACTCTGTACAAAATTCTAGTTCTAGAGTCTAAGACTTCAACATAAATCCAGTTATACTAAACCTGATAGAAGAGAAAATAGGAATAAAATACATTTTGAAATATATACTAAAGTTGAAAACCTGACCCAGACACAAAGCATCCCAGACCTTGTCTTGATTCAAATATGATTTCTTTTTAGAGGTGGAAATGGAATACAGAGCACTGAACATGTTAGGAAACTTCTCCACTATTGCACAAATTCTACTTGGTTTTTATAAGAACATCCCAGAGCCAGATATTGGGGAAAGGCTGAAAAGTTGGAGAGACAGGGAACAAGCCACAGGCACTTTTCACTTAGCCACTCCTCATAAATCCTCAAACTGAATGCCTAAATTCTCAGCAGAAAGTGATTGGGGTTGCTGGCAAAGGGCTGAACTCCTGTCTCCTTTTTCTCCACCCAGTTATCTCATTTCTTTGTTCAACTCTGCTAGTACTAGGATTAAAGGTTTGTGCCACAGATGCCTGGCTCTGTTTTATCTTAAACTGACAGAGATCCATTCGGATAGCTGTCTCCCAAGTGTTGAGATCAAAACTGTGGGTCACCACTCCCTGACCTTCTCTTGGCTAAACCTGTATAAGCAGCTCTGTCCTATTATCTTCAGGCAAACTTTATTAGATGTACAACATATCATTACATTTCCTTTTTGTGTCAAAAATAAAAAAAGTCATAACTAATATAAGAAAACTATATACAATAAGTACAATAACTATATACACTATATACAGGCAATAATTATGTCAGTCTTTAGTCCATCAACAACTGAAATAGTCAGAGAAAATACTTCATTATTTATTCTATCTTGACAAGTTCGAAGTGTTGTACCTAACTCACTTTCTATCTAATTTGTATTACCAACCAAAGCTATCTTTTGATGTCTTTCAAACTTATACACTTTACACCTCTTAGTAAGTTGCTTTTCTGAATCTCTAACTAGAAAAGCTATGACTATATCTAGTCTCCAACTCCCTTACAGACCTGAGAAGGAAATAATATTTACTGAGTAAACAGAAAGTACAAGCAGGCAATGTAGCCAGAAGTTTTTCTGTCTTGCCCAGATCTTCAGTCCTGAAAAATTTCTTCCCACTACAGTCCTGCAGCTGCTTATAAAACAATTATTCAGAAGGTCATAGTAATTGAAAATTGTTACACCTATGGCTCAGTCTCATTATCAGCTAACTAGCTCTTATAACTTAAACCATTTCTTTTAATCTATATCTTGCCATGTGGCTCTGTGCTATTATTTGTTCTATTAAATCTTGTTCCTTCAGCAGCTGGCAGCATCTGCCCTGAATCTGCCTTTCTTTTTTTTCTTGTCTTTCTGATTGAATTTTCTGGTTGGCTATAAGCTCTCTTATCATATGCCAGCTTCTTTATTAACCAATGGAAGCAACATATATTCACAACATACAGAAAGACATCCCACGTCAAAGCAACTTCCAAAAAATGTGAGAAGTGACAGAAACAGCTGGCTGCCTGCACAGTCATCCAAGTTTTCTCTATAATGTTGGAGCATCTATATTTTGCCTGCAGGTCCAACATTTCTGACAGACTTATCTATGAAACAGGATATTATTAAAAATGTTTCTACCTCATTTTGGCAGAGTTCAGCAGTTTTTTCTTGTGTGTCTTGCTTGTCCATTTTGGACATCATACTCTCAGCAGTTGAGGCAAGAAAGTAAATTCAATATGGAGGTTCCTCAATGCCTATTATCTACTCTGAAGTAGATTGGTGCTGCCAGGCAGACATGTCCCATTGTCAATAAAATTAAAAAAACCTATGTTGTTAGGATATCTTAAACACCATACTCTGTATGACTTGTTCATCTAAAATATATCTCTGTATGACCTTAAAAACATAACTTATATGACTATAAGTTTGATTGTAATGACTAACTACCAATTTGCATTTCTTTATATTCTAGTTAGTAATAATAACTTTCAAGGACTAGCAATTTGCATTACATTGTTAGATGAGATGTATAGATACAATACCTTGAACTACAGTATAGATATTCTAACAAAATTAATCTCAACTTTGTATCAATATACACACTTTGTATACAATATACAAAAACTCAATCCAATGTAATATATTTAAAACTAGCAATTGATTTTTGAAAGTAGGTTCAATAATCTGCCTTTTTATTCTTTAATATACATTTTTATATTTTTCTTTTTTCAAACAAACTCCTTAAATCCAATGTCCTTTGTTCAGCCTTGTTTTCTAATTATTACCATTAAAAAATTGTAACCAATCACCCTAACAATGACTAGTATTCATAACTCATTAAAAGACCAAAAACCACTCACCCCACCTTTTGGAATGGGAACATCATGTTCTTAAATTTATTTACTGCTTTCTGAGGATGAAGGCATCCTTAGGAGATCCTGAAAAAAAATTTGGAGTCAATTTTTAAGTCTTGGGAGTGGTAGCTATATAATTTATTATCCAGTCTCTGCATAATGGGAAAGTGAAGGGCTTATACCGCATCCTGACTAAAGTAGTCTGTGGCTGGTCCATCTCAGCTAGCCACCTTGAAACTGTCCTGAGTAATTTGTAGTTCAAATCCAATCCTCAGGTGGTATTTGTCAGCTTAGTGATATTTTCATAGTAGATATGAAATCATCATTGTGGGGTACTGCCTTCCTTTTAGAGACTTCAAAGGTTGCAGTTAGGCATTTTTATGATTCACTGAAGAAAACTGATAGAGGCTCAAACTCTATGGGAAGGTAGATGAAGCCTTTTCTCTAAAATTAGTATATGACCATTAATATTTTGGCAAAAGTTTTAATATATGTATATATATTAATATTATAAATTTTTATATAAAATTTATGCCAAAAGATCATGAGATTAGTAGCAATAGAATAGTTCCTTCATTTTGGTTTTTCTTTTTTACCATATCAAGTGACACTTCTGATATGATACAGAGATTTTCCACTTTTTTTTTTAAAGAAGCATGCTTGGGCGTAGCGAAAGAGAGCCATACTCTAACTCCAAAGCCAGCTTTAATTTATAATTGGGTAAGGACGTGAATTTTTCTTAGAAGTAATGATGTGTGTGTGTGTGTGTGTGTGTGTGTGTGTGTGTTAATGAGATTTTATTCTGTAGAGTGTATTGGTACTAATAGGCCTGATTTTTTGTTGCTTAGAAAAGTTTGGTGAGTTTTCTTACAACTTATAGAACTGTCACAACAGCTAATGAGCTATCATTTATCCTTATCAAGAGGTTTTTCCTGTTTGAATTAAATCTTTATTAATTTTGATTTTATTCATCTACAGAAATAAAAGCAAAACCCTTTCCCAATTCTAACTTTGGGGAAGTTCCCTTTCTAATATTTATCAATTTTGATTTTAAGGTTTCTCCTTATTTTTTGTTTTCTCTTCTGTAGCTTTTCTATCATCCAGAGCAGTATAGTCTTTAGGAATAATTCTATTACATGTTAACCACAAGTTTTACTTCTGCTTTATAACTGGTGAGTGCATTTCATATGAGTCTATTTCTTCCTTGAATCTCTTCAAATCTAACATTTGTACAGGAATCTATTTAGTTCTTACACAGTTTCTATCATATGGCAATTCTTGTAAGATCACTGAAAATATTAAGGTTGGCTGTTTAAAAGCCTTAAGCTGTTTTTCTCTAACTCTATAATACAATATTGAGATTGTTTCTCCATTAAATCTCCAGTCTGCATCTGAATATCTCTATGAACTGTTTTAATAAGGTGTTCTAATACTTATATCTTGACACTCATTTCAACCAACTTGACACTCATATATATCAATTTTTTAGAGCTAAAGCAAGAATATTTAAAGAATAATATTTATAATACATTATAAAAATCCCTACTACATTAATTATTCTTTCATTTAATTGTCCCCTTCAAACCACCTAGATTATTATCAAACAAAAAACATTTTTTGTAATACTGATTTCCATTTTTAATGTAGGAAAAAACTCTGTCTTAAACAAATTACCCTTTTTAAGAAATCCCAATTGACTTACCATATCTGATGACTATTATAATTCACATGAGGGCGAAGTGAGCCAGCTACCTAGTATGACAAGTGGCTTTTTCCTGAATTTGTTCCCTAAAAGTTGGGCACCAGATATTGTACAAATTCTAGTTGGTTTTATAGTAAAAACCCATAACCAGATATTGGGGGAAAGCTGAAAGTTCAGAGAGACAATGAACAAGCCACAGCTACTTTTCACTTAGCCACTCCTCATGTGTTGTAGGATGGGCCTATAGGTCCAAGGAAAGTGGCTCAAACCAGTTGCCAAGGCATTCACATAATGTACCTCCTTATGAGCCAAATTGGAGTCTACATGATGGCCTAGCAACAGCTACTGTTCAACATTCCTGATTTCTGAGAATCTGCCTAGCAACAGACCCTGTCAGATCACCTGATGATGCCCCAGGGAATGAGATGGCAATGAGAAATGGCCATGTAATATCACCAGATTGTGACATAGCCAGGGTGCTGGGAGGAGAGTATATAATGCCCTTTGCACTGTTAAATAAATGTGTTAGTCCTTTACTTTTCAACTGACTCCCAGAATCTGTGTTATTGACTCCATGCTTTCTCATCCCCTCTTCTGAGGGAACTGTTAGAACCCATCTACACTCATGAATCCTCAGACTGAATGTCTCTGAGTCTTCAGCTAAAAGGAACTATGATCACAAGTGAAGGACTGAATTCCTGCTTCCTCTTTCACCACCTAGTTATCCCACTTCTTTGTTCAACTTTCCTAGTACTACGATTAAAGGTGTGTGCCACCATTGCCTGGCTCTGTTTGGACTTGAACTCACAGAGAACCAAATGGATCTCTGCCTCTTCAGTGTTGGGATTAAAAGCATGTGTCATCATTCCCATACCTTCGTAACTAAATCTGTAAAAGGCTCTATTCTCTGATTTTCAGACAAACTTTATTAGATATACAATATACTACCATATACTCCAGTTTCCATAGGCAAAATAGAACAGGGAACTGATACTAGAGAGATTGAATTTTACCATTTACTATGTACTGAAAGATATTTGCTAGATACTGGCTGATTGATAGATATAGCCTGTTTTCTGGGTAAATGTAATGGTTGATGTTTCTTGTTGATTTGAAAGGATTTAGAAACACCCAGGAGATTTATAAGGCAAACTTCTAAGCATATTTGTAAGAGTGTTGCCTAAAAGGATTAACTGAGGTATCAGAACATATGAATGTGGGTAGCACCATCCCACAGGGTTGAAGGCTATGATATAATAAGGGAGGGAAGAAAGCCAGTCTAGCACTGACATTTCTTTCTCTGTATAATCTATGCCATAAGGTGACATGTGTTGTTTTACTGTGTATTTTCTGTTATAATGGACTGAATCTTGTGAAACTATGACTAAAATAAATCCACAATACTTTAGTGATTCTTCTGTCAAGAATTTTGGGCACAGTAGCATAAAAAATAATAAATAAGGTAAGCATTAATATTTTTATTTATATGTCAGTGTATTTTTTAACTTAGAAATTTTGGAACCCATTACATTTTCAAAGGTTTCCCTGACTATTATATCTCTCATTAGCTTAAAAAAAATCCCTTGACTTGTATGTTAGTACAGTAGATACTATTATTACTGTATACTATTATTACTGTAAATTATTTCTGCATTTGATCTTAGCCCAAAGACTGAGAACCTAGTATTACTATTTTCTGCTGTTTTATTATTTTTTATTGGTGGTTTATCTTTTATTTCTACTACAATATCTCAAATGTATTGTCACTTTCTTCTAACCATGTTAGATTTTCTCTATCTTAAATTTTGCATTTTGTCCCTTTTGGAGTTTTAATATATTTTCTGCATCCTTCTTCACTTTTTCCATTCTGTGTTGTACATATATATCAGGCTTCTGGGCTCATTTTCATAACTGTAACATCTGTGTGTCTACTTTCAGTGACTGTTGTTTTATATCATATTATTTTAGATGGTATTTTCTTTGTAATTATTATTATATACCAAATATTCTATATATAAGAGAAGACAAACATTTTCTCTTTTGTTTTAAGTTTCATTTTTCCTGAGAAAACTTATTTGTTTTCTTTAAATGGCAGCTGAATCAGAGCATTTGTGATATAGTTCTTACCAGTTGAGTTCAGATGGAACTAATTAGTTTGATTTCACTTCTATTTACATGCAGAAATAAGATTTCACTTTGCTTTTCAGTCCAATCTTCAAGTTGAGGGATTTCTCTCTGGTCTTATTATGGTTTAAGCAAGAAGGGTATTGCCTTGTAACTTTAGTTTTTTTGTTGTTGCTATTTTCATTTATTATACTTGAAATTCAGTGCCACCAAGGCCCTAAAATTTAAGCACTAGAAGCTATACAAACTGTTTTCTAACCTTACTTCTGCAGTAAATTATACAAGCTTTCTCTGCTGAATAGTTTTATAAAAATGCTTAGGGCATGAAATAGAAATCCTTAGGTGGAATCAAATAAATTTTTGTATTTGGGGACCTTCAAAATTCTATTCTTTTCTTCCAGCAAACCATGCCATGAAAAGCTCAGATTCATTTTCTTCCTCTCCACTTCAGTCTAATATATTGCCTTTGACAACTCATGCCCTTTAGAACTTCCTGCTTCTGTGACTGTGGCTCTTTGTTCATCAAAGAGGTCATACCACTCTGTAATTCAATTCAATAAGACTTTTCAGCATCTTCTATACAAAATTTTATATAGATATACTTTTACGTGTATTGATATTAGTTGGCATTTAATATTCTTCTATACCTTGGAATGGAATGTCAAAATAAATGTTTAATTTTTCTAGAAGAAACAGTAGGCAGAGAAAACATAGTTGTAAACAATCTAAAAATAATCTGAAACAAAGTGATTTGGGTACTAAGTATATTGGCTAAGCAGTAAATTTTTCAAGAATGTCTTATGGTAACTAATGGAGCACTTTCTAATGCCTTGTGTTTTACAGAAACTCCAAGAGCTGATGAGAGATGGGAGGCAAAATAGACTCTTAAAGTGTCCCTGAAAAGTGAGAGTGCACATGGGAAGTAATTCAGTTCTAACATAACTAGCTAAACAGAATCTCAAATATAATGATAGAATTCTGTATTGGATTCTAAATACCAAGGAAACCAACACATATTTTGAGTAAATTTCTGAGAGATTTTCCAAGATAGTCATGTCTATAGGTAAGCTAGTCATGCGGATATTTCTTAAAGGAGATCAACAGACTTGAATTATTTGCAGATCATATAGTATGTGGTATACATACCGACTTTCTGTCCTGGCAGAGCATTAGTGATTGTGTTCTAAACATAGTAGCACAAGAGGAAGATGAACTGGATTATTCTATAATTTGGAAGTTTGTTTCCCAGAAACATTAGACTTTCCATTAGTGAAAAAGTAAATACATTCTTATTCATAGCACTGATATTTAATGCTTTGTTAATTTATCATAGCTCAGCCTATCTTTTGTCAAAATGAGACTCAAACCAGCACCAATCTATGAAGAAATCAAATACAGAAAGGGAAAGAAGATTTTATTGAATTTCTAAAGGTATTTTTCTATTCTGTTAAATTTAGTATTACAAATCTATTTTTGGAGGCCAGCAAGATGGCTCACTATATAAAGGCAGCTGGAATTTACAGCGAAACCATGTTACACCTAGTACAGGGTGAGTTATCTTTATGATGGCCCCATCTCATCTTACCTCAAAGTTTGCAAATAGTGTGCTTTTCAAACTTTGCTTTTTTTCTCTTTTTGAAAAAAGTACATCTTTTTTTTGTGGTGGGTGCTTTCTTTTTTTTTCTTCTTTATTTTGTAGTTATCAAGAAAAAAAACAGTAAAAAGAATTTAAAATGTGGAAGAGTTAACAAAAACTATACAGAGGATAAGAATCATAAGCATGGCTTATCAAGGGTGGAAATACAAATAAGATTGCTACACATATATTTTCTTTGTGTTCATCTTTCCCTCTGAATTTTTTTTCCATCCCTGTATATCCTTATTCAAGGTCTCTTCCCCCTCCCAACACATCTGGTAATTTTTCTTCTCTGCAACTCCCCATCCACTCCCTGGGCAGGGAGCAGACAGTCCTATGGTCCCACTGACCCAATAATGCTTAGATCAGTTTCCACTTCTGGCCAAATCCAGTTCTTTCCCCCCTCCCTCAAGAGTGAGTCAGGTGTTCCTATAGTTGGACTGGGGTTTGAAGGGTCAGTCCAGGGTGTTTCTGATCCCAAGCTGTTCGGTGGTTGTGGTTTGCCTCT
>PVIH01028866.1:0-14525 GCA_004025045.1 Sigmodon hispidus | reverse complement strand
TAAAATTGGAGAATATATTCCTGAGCCATACATCACAAACACATGAATATAAGCGAGAGATGTATTTACTGGTTATTGAACTTTAAATATTAAAGAAAGAATCTCCAAGCTGCAAACCAAACCACATTGGTAGTTGTTTGTGTATTTTCTTTCTTAGAAATTTTCTTCTGTGGGATTATCAATTGTTTGAGGTTTCATGCATGTATCTTGTATCCTTAGTTTGGAGTTTTCCCTGTAGTGATTTCTGTAGTGTTGGATTTGTGTTTCGTAATTGTTTGAACCTGTGTTAACCATGAAATATCAAGCTTACTCCATCTAGGATGATTAATAATTTTGCTGGCTATGATATTTGGGTTGGTAGCCATATCCTATCAGTGTCTGATAAATTCTGTCCTGGACCTTCTTGCTTTAATTCTTTCTATTTAAATGTCTGGCATTATTCTGATGGTTGCATATTTACAGGTAAGATGGTCATTTCCTTGTAGATGTTAACTTAATTTATTTGTTTGGTATGTTTTGTGGCTTGATTATTATATCATGTGCACATTTTTTGTAGGGTCTAACCTATTTAGTGTTCTGTTAGCTTCTTCTGTCTTTATAGGCACAGCCTTCTTTAAGTTGGGGATGTTTTCTTTCATGATTTCATTGAATATATTATCTGTGTATTTCAGCTGGTATGCTTCTCCTTCTTCTATGTTTATTATTCTCAGGTTTGCTCTTTTCATGTGTCCCCACTGTCTTGAGCATTTTGAGTTATGTCTTTAATGATATTGGTGTATTCTTTCAGAGTTTCTTTTGGTTCCACTATTAAAACTTCCACTTAAATTTTCTCTCTTCCATCTCTTAGATTCTTATGGTCATACTTGTATCTGTACAACAAGAACTTTTTTTAATTTTTTTTTCTTTATTTGTTTTGTATTTATCAAGAAAAACAGGAAAGCTGAACACAAAGAAAATATATGTGTAGTAATCTTACTTGTTTTTCCACCCTTGATAAGACATGCTTATGATTCTCATCCTCTGTATAGTTATTGTTAACTCTTCTGCATTTTAAAAAAACAAAAATTAAATGTGAATTTTCAGCTCAAAAAAAAAAAGAAAACAGGAAAATTAATTTAAAATGCTGAAGAGTTAACAATAACTATACAGAGGATAATAATCATAAGCATGGCTTATCAAGGGTGGAAATACAAATAAGATTGCTACACATATATTTTCTTTGTGTTCAGCTTTCCCTCTGAATTTTTTTTCCATCCCTGTATATCCTTACTCAAGGTCCCTTCCACCTCCCACCACATCACGTCATTTTTTTCTTCTCCATAACTGTCCATCCCCTCACTGGGCAGGGAGCAGACAGTCCTATGGTACCACTGACCCAATAATGCTTGGATAATTCTCCCCTCCTGGCCAAATCCAATTTTGTCCCCCCTCCCTCAAGAGTGAGTCTGGTATTGCTATAATTGGAGTGGGATCCAAAGTGTCAGTCCAGGGTGTTTCTGATTCCAAGCTGTTCAGGGTTATGGTTTGCAGCTTGGGCATGCTTGGCATTTTTCTTGTTTGTTTGTTTAGAGAACACTAATGAGTGAGTACATCTCTTGCTTATCTTTCTGAGATTTTGATACCTTGCTCAGGAGGATATTCTCCAAATCCATCCACTTGCCTGCGAATTTTAGGAAATCTGTTTTTCTTACTGCTGAGTAGTATTCCACTGTGTAGATGTGCCACAGTTTCTTAATCCATTCTTGAGTTGAGGGACATCTAGATTGTTTCCAGGTTCTTGCTGTTACAAATAATGCTGCTATGGATATAGTTGAGCTAATGCCTTTGGAGTGTGAATGTGCCTCTTTAGGGTATACACCCAGAAGTGGTATTGCTGGGTCCTTGGGGAGATTGATTCCAATTTTCTAAGAAACCAACATATTTCATGCCAAAGTGGCTGAACAAGCTTACACTCCCACCAACAATGGAGGAGTGTTCCCCTCGCTCAGCATCCTCTCCAACATAGGCTGTCATCTGTGCCTTTTATCTTAGCCAATCTAACAGGTGTTAGGTGGTTTCTCATAGTTGTTTTGATTTGCATTTCTCTGATGACTAAAGATGAAGAGCACTTTTTCAGGTGCCTTTCAGTCATTCTTGTGCTGAGAATTCCCTTTTAAGATCTGTGCTCCATTTTTTGCTTGGGTTATTCAAGGTTTTGGGCTCTAGATTCTTCGGCTCTTTATATATCTTTGAGATCAGACCTCTATCACTTGTAGGGCTGGTGAAAATCTTGCCAATCTCTAGGCTGTCGTTTTCTCCTATTGACAGTGTCCTTGGCTTTGCAGAAGCTTCCTAGCTTCAGGAGATCCTACTTATTGATTGTTGATTGTAGGACGCAGTTTGCCTTTGCACAACATGCTGGAACATTCTATTGCCGCTTATGCTAATTAGGCATCGAGTAGTGACCAATCTGATATGCTGATGCTAATTAGGCATTGAGAAAGGACCTATCCGATGTGATTCTCAAATATGTTAATGAGCCATTATTTTGGGCCAATCACTAGACATATGCTAATGAGTACTACTTTGAACCAATCACCGGTTATATGTTAATGAGGCATTGTGATGGGCACCAATCACGTGCCAGGCTTCCCTATATAAGCAGGCTGAATCTCAGGCTCGGGGTCTTCTTTCCACCATTTCACAACTGAGCTGTACTCCAATAAAGTGTGATCCAAGAAGAATCATGCCTGTGGTGACTTGTCGTTCTGCAGGCCCGAAGCAGCTTGCCACAAGTGGCACCAAAACCTGGGAATCTTCGCGCCCTGGCAGAGAAGTCTGATTCAGAACTCGACACATGGAATGGACCATCAGTGAGGTTGCTGCAGAAGAATCTGAAGGAGTTTCAGAACTGCAGTAATCAGGAGGGTTAACCAGTAAGTCTCACAGGAAAATAGTGAGACCTGCATTAAGCATTAAACTCTTCTTGTAAAAAAAAGCAGAGAATGGGACATCTGCTGATGAGCAGATCTAACCCATTGGTAGTTTGGGGTTGTTTAGAATATAAAGGGTTTTAAATAGGCAAGGATATGGGTGTAAGTTTCTCTCACCAGATTGCCACAGCTTTGAAAGAGCTGTTGAAGAAGTAATGGTGTGAGCATTAAATTAATGTAGGAATTAAAGGTTATATAAGGATGAGGTTTTAAACCTCATGTCCAATTTTTTTGGCTCTTAAGGAGCTGCTTCATTAAGGTTTTTTCCTGAGTCCGCTCTCTTTGCTAGCAGTAGGAAAGATAGATGGATTAAAAGCAGCCAAGAGGGGTGGAGTCAGCAATTACAATTTATTTCTCCTACTGAGCCTATTGCCCCCCCTCTGTATTGCCAGCCTGGTGAGGGTATCTGTTCTAAGCCACCTGACAACACAAAAGTGTGAAAGACAGTCCAGAGTGAGCTGCGTCCTAGCATGTCGCTGGCTTTTCAAGTTTTTCAAGATAACCAGGGGCAAAGGTATCACAAGCTTTTAGATTTTAAGACAATGAAATCCCTGCCACAGTCTGTCCACACTTATGTCACTGCTGCGTCTTTTACAATAGCACAGGTTGAGGCATTGAGTAGATCTGCCATGACGCCTAGTAACTGGAGTAGCTTAGCAAAAGCATGTCTTAATCCTGGGCAATATTTAGACTGGAAGTCAATTGTGACAGATCTGGCACATAGTCAGGCCCAGGAGAATGCTGCCAATGGGCAGCCAGCATGGAGTGCAGATATGCTGTTAGGGCAAGGACAATGGATAAATAATCAAACAGTATATCCTATGGAAGTTTATAATCAAATAAACACCATCAATATGAAGGCTTGGCAAGCCCTCCCCAATAAGGGGGAGGTCTCAGGGAACCTAATTGAACTTTTAGGAGCTATTATTCAGAATGCCCATGTTAGACCACAAAAGGTAGAAATTAGTACCCATTGTTTAAGGACTTTAAATGATTTTCAAAAATTGCTTGGGGATATAAATTGGATTCAGCCATATTTGAAATTAACTTGCTTTGAGCTTAAACCCTTAATTGATATTTTAGAGGGAAATCCAGATCTTAATTCCCCACGTCAGCTAACCCCAAAGGCTCAAATAGCACTTCAAAAGGTAGAGCAACAATTACTAAGGCACAGTTGGTATGCTGTGATGAATCCAAGCCCATTTGGATGTGTATCCTCCCCACTTTAGGCTTTCCAACTGGTGTTCTTTGGCAAGAAGGACCTCTACTGTGGATTCATACTAAATCTACAGGGATGAGAACCTTGTCTCACTATCCATCTATGATGGCTGTGGTTGCATTATTAGGCATTAAACAATCTATTGCATCTTTTGCCAACTCACCTGACAGACTTATAGTCCCTTATACAAAAGAACAAGTAGAGATATTGGCTGTCACTACCTCAGAATGGGCTATATTGGTTTGTGCCTTTTCTGGTACAATTGATAATCATTTGCCCAAGAGTGAATTTTTAAGATACGTAATTCAGCAGCCTGTGGTGTTTCCTCAGATCACGAGGAAGCAACCATTGAGCAATGCCTTAACCATCTACACGGATGAGTTTAAGACTGGGAAAGGAGCCTACATGGTGCAAGGAGTTTCACTTGTAACTGTGGAGTGCCGTCCAAATGCTCCCCAAATAGTAGAATGCCAAGTAGTCTTAGAGGTTTTTAAATGTTTTCCTGAGTCTTTTAATTTAGTATCTGATTCATCATATGTGATGAATGCTGTTAAAAATTTAGAAATTGTTTCCTACATTAAACCCTCTAGTATGGTAGGCTCACTTTTAGCAGGAATAAGAGGTGAGATTTTGCATCGATCCAATCCCTTTTATATTACTCATATCTGAGCTCACTCTTTGTTGCCTGGTCCTACGGCAAAAGCCAATGAACAAGTGGATCTGGCAATGCATGCTTTTGTGGCATTGGACTCTGAAACACAAGCGCGAGAGTTTCATAGCTTATACCATGTTTCATCTGCAGTTTTAAAAACTAAATGTAAAATTTCTAGGGAAACAGCTAGGAATATTGTGAAAAGCTGTTCTGCTTGTGTGCAATTCTTGCCTGCTGAGAAAATAGGGGTTAATCCCAGAGGCATTTTTCCACTTGAAATTTGGCAGATGGATGTTACCCATGTTCCATCCTTTGGAAAGCTTCAGTATGTGCATGTTTCCATTGATCCATGTTCTGGAGTAATGCACGCTATACCTCTTTCTGGAGAAAGAGTTCACAATGTCATTACCCACTGCATTGAAGCTTGGGCAGCTTGGGGCAAGCCTGATACACTTAAAACCGACAACAGGCCAGCCCATACATCTAAGAGTTTTGCCTCATTTTGTCTCAAAATGCAAGTGAAACATATCACAGGCCTGCCCTATAATCCACAAGAGCAAGGGATATAAGAGCATGCGCATCGTGTACTCAAGGACTTCCTGCAAAAAAAGGGGGAATTGCAGAGAATTGCACCCCCAAACAAAGGCTCTCTCTTGTCTTATTCACTATAAATTTTCTAAATTTAAATAATAAAAATGAAACTGTCGACAAACGTCATATGATGTCAGAACCCAACAATCAAGTCAAAGTTATGTGGAAGGATGCACTTTCTAACCAATGGCAAGGCCCGGATCGTGTTATCGCTCGATCCAGGGGATCTTTATGTGTTTCTCCAGAATCAGGAGCAAGTCTGGGTGCCATCAAGATTGATGAGACACATTGAGGATGACTGTAAGGATAATGCTGATATGGACATTCCTGACCGTCTTCCCCCTGATTCAGGCGGAAAGTGGGAATAGGTCTATGGAAGCTGAGAAGATGATTCTCAACCAAAAGTTCCTGATCGCAAGCTTGAATGCTACAAGATTGGAGCCTGTTACACTTGGGGACTTTACTTCTTGGCTCACTTCTGCCCTTTCCTTTTCCAAGGAGTGGGTGGGAGTAGGAATTTTTACAGCCTGCTGTTTATTTGGGATTGTTTTTTGCCTCTGGCTGGTTTGCTGTATTCACATCAGAGCACGTCGAGAAAAGGTACTACTCACTCAGGCACTTTTGGCTGTTGATGCAGGGCACTCCCCTGCAGCCTGGCTCTCTGCCCTTAAGAACTTACAATTATTGCCCTTGCACAGAGATGCTTTAACTGCCATTGCACCTCTATAGGGAATCATTCTCCTCTGAGACGGCCTTTGCACCCTGCCGCCTTTACTGGCCTTACACGCAGGAAGGCATCTTGGGGATCCTGGCTGCAGGAAACAGCCATTGAGTGGTGGGCACATCATGAGGTGAACACCTGTACGGGCTATATCTTGTTTGTGCCATTAGAAAACAAAAAAGGGGGAGATGTAGGGCGCGGTTTGCCTTTGCACAACTTGCTGGAACATTCTATTGCCGCTTATGCTAATTAGGCTTCCAGTAGTGACCAATCCGATATGCTGATGCTAATTAGGCATTGAGAAAGGACCTATCCGATGCGATCCTCAAATATGTTAATGAGCCATTATTTTAGACCAATCACCAGACATATGCTAATGAGTACTACTTTGAACCAATCACCGGTTATATGTTAATGAGGCATTGTGATGGGCACCAAACATGCCCCAGCCTTCCCTATATAAGCAGGCTGAATCTCAGGCTCGGGGTCTTCTTTCCACTATTTCACAACTGAGCTGTACTCCAGGAAAGTCTGATCCAAGAAGAATCGTGCATGTGCTGACTCGTCGTTCTGCAGGCCAGAAGCAGCTTGCCAAAGTTGGTTTTATTGTCTGTGCCTCTGGTGTTATATTTAGGGAGTGGTCACCTGTGACAATTTGCTGAAGTGTATTTCCTACTTTCTTTTCTATCAAGTTCAAAGTGGCTGCATTTAAGTTGAGGTCTTTGATCCACTTGGATTTGAGTTTTGTTCAGGGTGACAGGCTCATATCTATTTTCATTTTTCTACACACTTCCATCCAGCTATGCTAACACCATTTGTTAAATATACTATTTTATTCCATTGATTGTTTTGAACCTCTTAGTCAAAGATCAGGTGATCATAAATTTTTGGGATAATGTCTGGATCCTCAATTCTATTCCATTGGTCCACAATTCTGCTTTTATGCCAGCACCAGGCTGCTTTCATTGTTGTACCTCTATATTATAGTTTGAAGTCAGGGATCATGATACCTCCTGAGGTTCTTTTGTTGAGTAAAATTGTTTTGGCTATCCTGGCATTCCTGATATTCCAAATGAAATTGAGTATTATTATTTTTTCAAGGTCCAGAAAATATTGTGTTAGGAATTTGATTGGCAGTGCATTGAATCTGTAGATTGCCTTTGGTTGATTTTCCATTTTTACTAAGTTGATCCTACACATCCAGGAACATGGGAGAGCTTTCCATTTTCTGATATCCTCTTTATTTTCTTTCTTCAGTGATTTAAAATTTTTGTCAAATAGAACTGTTACTTCTTTGGTTATAGTTACTCCAAGGTATTTAATACTATTTGTAGCTATTATGAAGGGTAATGTTTAACTTATTTCTTTTTCAGCTCTTCTATCTTTAGTGTAAAGAAGGGCAACTGATATCTTTGAGTTAATCTTTTATCCTGCTACATTGCTGAAGATGTTTATCAGCTGTAGTAGTTCCTTGGAAAAATTTTGTGGGTCGCTTATGTATACAATCATATCATCTGCAAATAGAGAAAGCTTCACTTCTTCTTTTCCAATTTGTATCCCCTTAGTCTCTTTTCGTTCCCTTATTGATATAGCTAAATCTTTGAGAACTATATTGTATAGATAAATGGAGACAGGACATCCTTTTCTAGTTCATGACTTTATTGGGATTGCTTTGAGTTTTTTTCTATTAAGTTTGATACTGGCTGTCGGCTTCTTGTAATTCACATTTATTATATTTTGATACTCTCCCTGTATTCCTGATCTCTGCAGGGCTTTCATAATAAAGATGTATTGGATTTTGTCAATGGCGTTTTCCACATCTAAGGATATGATTATGTGATTTTGTTCCTTTAGATTGTTTATATGATTGTTGAAATTTACAGTTTTTCATATGTTAAACCAGCCCTGCATTTCTGGGATGAAGCCTATTTGGTCATGGTGGATGATATCTTTTTTTTTTTTTCAGAATGGAATTCTTGACAATTTTTTATTTTATGCCTAATTTCATTTTAAAATTACAGAAAACTTTTTTTTTGCTTTTTTTCCCTTCTTTATTTTGTATTTATCAAAAAACAGTAAAAAGAATTTAAAAATGCAGAAGAGTTAACAATAACTATAACTATGAGGGGGGACAAAACTGGATTTGGCTGGGAATGAAGACTGATCCAAGCATTATTGGGCCAGTGTGACCATAGGACTGTCTGCTCCCTGCCAAGGGAGGGGATGGGGAGTTGCAAAGAAGAAAAATGACCAGATGTGGTGGGAGGGGGAAGAGACCTTCAATAAGGATATACAGGGATGGAAAAAAAAATTCAGAGGGAAAGCTGAACACAAAAAAAAGAAGGAGAATTACAGACTAATTTCCCTCATGAATATTGATATGAAATTTCTCAACAAAATTTTGGCACACCATATACATAATTGGTCTGTAATTCTCCTTCTTTTTTGTGTCTTTGAGTTGCTTGGGTATTAGGGTGATTGTGGCCTCAGAAAAGGAATTTGGCAATATTCCTTCAGTTTCTGCTGTGTGAAATAGTTTGAGGAGTAATGGTAGTAATTCTTCTTTGAATGTCTGGTAGAATTTGGCACTGAAAACATCTGGACCGGGGCTTTTATTTTTTGGGAGTTTTTCCATATAGGCTTCTAGTGCTAGGAATTTCCTCTTAAGACTACTTTCATTGTGTCACACATGTTTGAATACGTTGTTGATTCATTTTCATTGAATTCTAGGAAGACTTTGATTTCTTTCTTAATTTCTTCCTTGACCCTGAGATGGTTCAGCTGAGTGATGTTTAGTTTCCATGATTTGTTATGATTTCTTTGGGTTTTGATATTGTTGAACTCTAACGTTATGCCCTGGTGGTACGATATGTTCCAAGGGATTATTTCCAATTTTTTGTATCTTTTGATATTTGCTTTATGACCAATTATGTGGCCAATTTTGGAGAAAGTTTCTTGAGGAGCTGAGAAATATGTATTTTCCTTTGCCTTTGGGTGGAAGATTCTGCAGATATCTAATAAAACGATTGGCATCATAACCTCTTTTAGACTCCTTATTTCTCTTTTGAGACTCTGTCTGGTTGATCTCTACAGGTTTGAAAGTGGGGTATTGAAGTCTCCCCCTATTAGGGTGTAAGAATTGATGTGCGATTCGAGGTGTAGCAGTGTTTCTTTTACACAAGTAGGTGCCCTTAAATTAGGGGCATAAATATTCAAGATTAAAATCTCCTCTTGACCAATTTTTCCTGTGATTAATATGTAGTGACCATGTTGGTTCTTTTTTATTGCTTTTAGCTTAAAGTCTACTTTGTTAGATATTAGGATTGCAACCCCTGCTTTTTTCTTAGGACCATTTGACTGGAAAATCTTTACCCAACCCTTTATTCTAAACCTATGACTGTCTTTGAGGTTGAGGTGTGTTTCTTGTAGGCAACAGATGGATGTCTTCCATTGTTGTATCCATTTGTTCATGTATGAATTTTCATGAGAGTTGAGACCATTGATATTAATGGAAATTAGTGACCATTGATTCATATTTCCTGCCATTTTTGGTGGTAATTTGTTTGCATTTCCTTTCTCCAGGGTATTCTTATGTACAATTATTGATTGTTTGTGATTCTGTGGGTGCATCTGGGATCCTTAGGTTGGAGTTTTCTCTCTAATATTCTCTTTAGTGCTGAGTTTGCCCTGAAATACCTTGTTTGCTCCATCTATGGTGATTGAGAATTTTGCAGGGTATAGTATTCTAGTTTTGCAGCCATGCTGTTTTATTGTCTGTATAAATTCTGAACAAGCCTTTCTTGCTTTCTTCGTTTCCATTGAATAGTCAGGGTAGTCAGGCATTATTCTGATGGGTCTGCCTTTATATGTGAGTTGGCCCTTTTCTTTTGCAGCTTTTAAATTTTTTTCTTTCTTCTGTATGTTTTGTGGTTTGATTATAATGTGGCAGCCTGACTTTTTTGGGGGGATCATATCTATTCGGTGTTTTGCAAGCTTCTTGTATCTTTATAGGGATTTCCTTCTTCAGGTTAGGGAAATTTTCTTCTATGATTTTATTGAAAACATTATCTGTGACTTTGAGCTGCTATTCTTCTCCTTCTTCTATTTCTATTATTCTCAAATTAGGTCTTTTCATGGTGTCCCAGATTTCCTGAACATTTTGAATTATGGCTTTTTTAGTTTTACTATTTTCTTTGACTGATATATCTATTGGAGCTACTAAGACTTCCACTTCAGAGATTCTATCTTCCATCTCTTGAACTCTATTTGTTATGCTTGTATCTGTGGTTCCCGCTTTTTTCTTCAGATTTTCTATTTCCTTCTTTGCCTCTTTTTTGTGCCTTTTTTATTGCTTCCATTTCAGATTTTAGTTCCTGGCATGTTTCTTTCATAGATTTGTTCATGTCTTTCAATTATTTTTTGTATTTTTCTCTATTTCTTTGTGGCTATTTTTCATATTTTCTTTGAGACTTTTGATGATCAAGAAAAAGGAATTTTTGCTGTTTCTTCCTTCTGTTTCCTCTTCATTGATCAGTTCAGATCTTGTATTTGTAAGATTGCCACTCTCTTCTGGATAATGTAGTTCTTTGTACTATAATGTTATTTTTTGCACTGACATTTGACCATGGCTTCAGTGATTCATGAATAGATGGCTTCTGGTCATTTTTCACACTCGGGTTTGTGTGCCTCCTGTCAGCTCTCTGTGCAGGGTCTGAGTCTGTTCTTCAGAGACCCCAGAAGTTATCTGTTTGCTCTGTTGGAGGTCGAGGTTGGTAGCCAAGCAAATTCCCCCAGCAGCAGCTGTGGGTATGGTGAGGGGCAGACTTTATCTGTCACTGCTACAGAGTTCACTGGGACTCTAAAAGATCATGTTTAAAGATTCTCTTTCATCCCTTGCTTCTTTGTGTGCCTTCTTTATTATTTCAATTTATTTTTAATTTCTGAAATGATTCTTTTATTTCTTGCTTGTCTTTCCTGTGATGAATTGTGTACATTTAATGACATGTATTTAGAAGATAAAAACATAAAAAGGAGAAAATGAGGAAAAAGGTGTTTGTGGGTAGAAGTCACTAAAAAATATTGGGTAGTAAAGTCAGAAAATATAATGCCAACTTTATAATAAAATCACATTTGAAATGCTAGGAACACAAAGTTAATTGGAGACCATATCTTGAGAGACATAAATTCATCATTCTGTTTAAAAGAAAAGCTGTCTGTTTTATTAAAAAATATATATTTTTTAATTTTCTCGACTATTTTAGGATTCACCAAAACCACAGAAAATCCATCATACTCATTATAATTAAAAATGTCATCTTTTTTGTTTGTATGAACCTTTGAAGACATTTCAAAATGAAGCCTAGTGTGCTCTTAGTCTCTCTATCCACTCTTTGAAACATATTAATAGAAATTTAATTTATTTTATACATTTCCCACAGTTCTTATTTTCACACATTCTCCCACTGGTATAACAGTGCATACCCAAATACTATTTCAAAATGGTAAGTCCTCCCATAAATAATCAACAATTCCTGATATTTTAAGTTGTGAAAAGACATACCCATTTCTCTCTCCATCAAGGCTCTAAAAGATGCCCCTACATAGGAAATACACTGTATGAAACCATATTATGCAGCAAGGATGTATATACTGGTAACACTGCAGGAGTTTCTTTAAACAGATTAAGCTACACAAAAGTATTTCACATACAGAGGGGTTAGTTATGTCTCATGCAGGCTCCACAGATGTCAGTCTAATTTTTGTTACTTCCCAATAGCTCTATTTAGTTTTATGTGTACTTTCACTTTTATGAACCTGTCCTGCATTTTCATATAATTCTTTTCTTCATTTTGACTGGTCTTCTTGAGCCTGACCTGGTGTTTGGCTGTGGATCTCTGTGTCCATTCCTATCAGTTACTGCATCATAGCTCCCTGAAGGCTGTTACTGTATGTACTAATCAGATAATTGGGAAATGCTACACTTAGCATTCTCTCCATTATTGCTTGTAGCTCCTAACAAGGGAAATTTTTGGAGATTTTGGAGATTTTCTAGCACCATATCTCCCTAACCTAGCGTTGTCTATCTCTATCAAGATTTTTTTTTAAATTGTTATTTCACTCTGTTCACCAGCTGAAACATATTATCCAATTCTCTTATAATCTACTCTTTATTTCTTTTTTCCACTGCATTTTTTAATTCCAGGTTTTCTCTGGAGATCTCATGTAATTTTACATTCTAAAGTAATTCAGGTGTTTATATAAAGGTTGTTCTTGTAAATTAACTTTTCCAGAGATGATAACTATATCCTGGTTATTTAATATAAATTAAGAATGCACTCATACATAAGTATATACCATTCTTGTCTTTGAGAGTCAGGATTACCTCACTCAGAATGGTATTTTGTACATCCATTTACTTGCCTGAACACATTATGATGTCATTTATTTCTACAAGAAATAATATTCTATTTGTGTATTTTCATATATATTGTTACTTGATTAAAAGAAAACAAGGTTGATTCCAGGTACTAAGCAATATTTTCCAATCGACAAAGATTTATATGTAATAGCCCTAGATGTCTTGAAAATTTTCTTTATACAGGAGAGTGGCCATGATAAAAATTCACTTGTAAAGGGCTTCTGTGTAACAGGATTAAAGTATAAACCACCACTTCTGTGCTGATTTTGATATTACAAAAAAATGTTTTGATGAACACAGATGAGTAAGTGTACTTAAGGTATGATTAAGAATTGTTTAGATATATAAACATGTGTAATGTCATTATATTTTCAGGTAGTTTAATTTTCAATTATCTGAGAAGCCACCTTAGTGATTTTCAAATTAACTCTTTGAGTATGTATTTTAAGGCACTGTAGAGAATAATTTTATTATTCCACATTTTTCCAACATAAGCTATAAACAATGCTTTGTATCCTACCTATTCTGACAAATGTAATACAAGAGCATTACAGAATCAATTTTATTTATACATTCCTGCTGGCTAAGAATTTTGAACATTTCCATAACTATCATTTTGTTTTTTGAAATTTTGTTGAGAATTCTGTTCAGCTCTGTACTTAATTTTACAATTAGAATAATTTGCCTTCTCTTGAGTTATTTATGTGTTATGGAACTCTGCACCCTATTGGTTGTGAGGTTAGTAAAGAGTTTTCTCATTCTCTGTTCTCACAATTTTGTTATTTACTGTGTTCTTCTCTGCAGAGCCTTCTTTTTTTCACGTAAATACTCTTTATTAGCATTTCAAATTACCTATATGCTAGAGATTCACAGCAAACATTGACAGAAGAAAACATACACATGTTACATACCTTTCTGTGTTCCTGTAACACCACACAGAACAGTTGTTTACAGTTCCATTCATTTACCTCTGAATTCTATAATTTTATTTTTTTAGTATTCAAACAGTATTCTATTGTCTAAAAATAGATTTTCATCAATCAGTCATTAGTTATTACCCACCTAAGATATTTTAGTATCCTGGACTTCATGAGTAGAACAATATTGAATATGTATAAACAGGCATCTTCAGAATAGCATATGGAATGAATTGGATATATACCTTAGAATGTTATAGGTGTACTGTAGTGACATATTATATATGCTCTAAAGAAATAAAGAATAAAATTTGCTTGAAGATCATAGGGCATCCTAGCCTATAGCCACTCACAGAATTAGTCATTAGGTTAGGGAGTGGTGTCACATATCTTTAATCCTAGCACTTGAGGTTTCCATACCTCTGCTCCCAGTACTTGGCAAAAACATGTCTTTAATTCAAGTACGTGGAACATTAAAACAGGAAGTGATATGTTGGGGAATGAAAAAATTATAAGTCAAAAGGAGGCCAGACTTTGGTTCTTTGCTTTGCTTTCTTTGCTAAGGACTCAGAGAATCTGTGGGTTCTGGAAGCTTGGCTTGAGGAGTTGGCTGGGTGAGGATTAGCTGTGGCTTGTTCCTCTGTCTTTCTGATCTTTCAGCTTTTCCCAAATATCTAGCTTTCAGTTTTTATTATAATACTAATTAGAATTCATGCAATAATGTATCTTATCATAGATCTATTTTTGTCATTTTTGCAGAACCTCCAAAATGAGTTTCATATTGACTGCTTCAGTTTCCATGCTCAACAGCAGTGAAAAAGTGGTCATTTACTTCCCATCTACATCAGCAATTATTGTCATTCTCCTTTCTTTGTTTCACTACAGTCTTTATGACTTAAATGAGGTTAAATCATAAAATATTTTAATTACATTTCCTTTGATGATTGGGAATGCTTTATATTTTAAATGAAATTTTCAGTTTGTGTCTTATCTTGTAAGCACATTAAAAATTTACTTTGTGCCTCATTTTATAAT